>JAUZSX010139216.1:0-17355 GCA_034780655.1 Idiosepius hallami
CCGAATGTCAATCGGTGGCGGTATCGGTAGTTTTTTCAAGATACCGACGGGATCGGTAGGGTAGCAAAAATCTACCGTCGGTAGTACCGATCTACCGAAATACCGAATGTCAATCGGTAGTCCCAGCTCTGATATATATATATTTACTACTTCATGAGTGGTCTGTAAGAAAATCTAGAAAGAAATAACCACTGTGATGGCACATTCTTTCTGGATTCCTAAGTCCAACTGTTTTTCCACTGTCCCAAGTCGACCTGGCCGAGAGATTTTTGTTCTGTTTTGTTAAGATAGTTCATTCTGAAAAACACTGTCGAAAACATCATTTCTCTTGATATGATGTTTTCGACAGTGTTTTTCAGAATTAACTATCTTTGAAAAAAAAAATTTGGAATGAATTCACTCAAAGACTTTCTTACCATTTTGACAATTGTAATCTGTGGTTCCTTTAATTGTAAAATCAACCAATTGAAGATAATTCATTTCTTTATGTTTAGCAACATTTGACAGTTTAATTGCCCTGGAATAAAATAAGAAACATTTCAACTGGGTCTTTTTCAAATAATTTAATTATTTTTATCATTGACCAACATACATATTTTTTAATTAAGTAAACACATAAACCTTCAAATCCTCACTATTTGTATTTTTATTTAATATAAAACTATATCAGGAAATATTTCCTTAAAAGGCCTTTAATTGAAATACTGTTAAAATTAATGAAAAGTTGGAGAAGACTTATTATGAATAAAAATCCAAGGAATACCACTGGGGACTGACAAAGTCAGTGATCAACCGAGAACTGGTGTTATAACTCAATATATATCAGCTTTTGTTGGATTGGTTTTGATAATAAAATAAATGTCCTGAAATGGCCAAGACAAGGTCTGGACTTGAATCCAATTGAAAACTTTTGGGCTATGGTGAAGGCGAATGTGAAAAGAGGAAACCAAGGAACCTAAGAGAACTAGAAGACATCGCCAAGGAAGAATGGTTTTATATCCCTGTTGATGTGTGTAGGAATTTAGTAATTTTGTATAATAAAACGTCTGGAAGCTGTTGCAAGTGGCTATTGATGAAGGGTGCCAATAAATTTGAATTTGTTTTTTTTTTGTCATCATTAATAATATATATTTTGAATATTTTATTATTTATAAACTAAAAGAATTTTATGAGTCAATATAAATGGTCAATATAAATGTTCATCAACACTTTAATTAAAATAATTAGTGAAAAAATGTTTTTTCTTCAAAAAACACAAAAATTGAAAGGGTGCTGATAATTTCAGCATTAACTGTACATAGTTTTTTTCATCTAGGAAGGGGTGTTGGGATATTCCATTACATCAACAATAGAAGAAGCAGTTTATTACAAAGGGACATAAAGCTTATCTTGATAAATATTGGCTCATCAAAATAAATAGATTCTACATGAAAAAAATAGGTAGATTGATTACAGCATAAACCCTTCATTTCTAGAATTTATAAACAGGCCAATAAATGCTGAAATGGTTTATCTCTAACTGAAATGTTGTATTGGACGTATTGCATTGTGGTGCATAGCCTTTGGCTTGGACTTTTGTAATTTTGAACTTTTAATGGTGTAATAGCATTTAACACACTGTTCCCAGGTTAATACAATCAAAAGAGATCTCTTACTGGCAATAATTGGGCAGAATCATATTACACAAGTTCAAATCCTAGTAAAAGCCATTACATTCACTTTCAGCTGCCTCAGGCAGGTATGGCTTGTCAACTCATGAAGAGTAACTCATCTAGGTGCAATAATAAAAATGACACTGATTCCAAAAATTCAGGTAGATGAGACTTGTCAACTCATGAAGAGTAACTCATCTAGGTAAAGGGCACACTGATTACAAAAGGCCTAGGGGATTGATCAGTACATGAAACTTGTCTTGTGCCTAACTTTGTTTGGTGCTCAACCAAGTAGAATTATTTTATTATAATTAGTGTCAGAAGCCATGTTGTTTAAACATGAGATTTTTTAAATATTTTTCAAGATGATGTTAATCTGACAATCACTGTTACAAATAAAAAAGCCAAATCGAATGAATTTAGTTTTATCACTATTTAATGATAATCAGTTGATATGTAACTGTCTTTCAACAGTTTTGAATATCACTTAGACAGTTTTAGGAAAGGTTGATGAAAATATTTATGGGTTTGACTCACCTGTGAAAAAGGTTATTCTTGTGGCATTTTTCCACAATTAAAATGAGTTGTGTCAAATAATTCTTCACAAGCTGAAATAGAAAATCAACAGTATAATTAAAGCAATAATAAATTTTAAAATAAGTTTTTAAGAACAGTGTTATTGGAATAAAGATATAAGTTTCATAAAGTAAATGACCCTTTTATAAAAAAAAGGTATTGGTGCATAATTATTAGGGCTATAACAATAAGCTTTATTTGGAAAATATTCTTGACATCAATTGACTATTTTGTCATTTTTCCATTTCTTTTAATTTTGTAGTTATTAGTTATTCTGTGATAGTATGCTTTTATTAAAGAATATTCTTGTCACAGACGTAATAACTAGCGATGTGACAAACATATTCTTTAATAAAAGCATATTGCCATAGCCCTAATAATTACCAAGTATTTTCATAAGGAAAGTTATTTGTTCATAAAAAATTGCCATTTTATTTAGTTTTTTTTCAACATAAACATTTCTTTTTCTGGTTGTAAAAATGAATATCAATTCCTAATTGTTGCCAATGTTTCATAACTTGGAAAAAGGATGGAAAGCCATGCAGTGCAATCATTTTGCAAGATAAACAAACTTTCTGGTAAGGGAATAATCAACAAACATCAGGTTAAGAATGGTTTGTCTGCTTCAAATTTGGTTATACACTAAATTAGATCATAAACCAGAAAGATGTCAACCATCAGATCTCAATGGTCAAGCAATTATGGCAGAGTAAAAAAGAAGATAAAAGCTTGAAAACTGACCAAATATTTCTGTTCAACTATACTTCATCTTTTTAAATAGTTTGAAAAAGTATATAAATTTTCTGGTTGGATCCCTTACAAAGTAATCAGATAACAATAAAACTCTATGCATCCAATTTTGTTTACAGACGCCTGATAAATATGCAGCAAGCCAATAAAATGATTGACTTTTGCCTCCAATATTTCCTTTCAAGAAGTGGTTATAGGCTTTGTCTATTGGATCCTCATTTGTCTCTTTTCTTTATATACTAATTTCTCTGGCCAAAAAACAAAGTATATAAATTCATCATTAATGTGAATATTCATCATTACATTTCTAAATCTTCTTAACAAAAGCCTTTAAGAGACATAGTTCTTTTTTCTGGTGTTCCAATCTTAAATCTCTTCATAACTGCTTCTTCATCTTTGTCCCTTTCATCATTCTCTTTCTGGAAATCTAAACCCAGGAAGAAGTTTTTAGGCAACACTTGATAGGCAGTTATACTTTCATTAAAAAACAAGATAAACAGATGCATAGTAGATACAAGCTGACAAATCTATTTATACCATTAATTTAATGATTATAGGTTGGATTTTCATGAATGAATTATAACTAAGTTAGTTCTATCACATACACACACACACACATACACACACACACACATACACACACACACACACACACATATTCTCAGCTTTTCTTTTCCTCACATTAGCTCCAGTTTATAGCAAACATTGTGCTATTAAAAATAAACTATGTGTTTATATAATGATTGTTCTCGGCATTAAATAACCTAAAAAGGATGATACACAAACACAAACAAACAAACCTTTTCTTTCACCACTGAATATTTGATGTAGGCTGTGTTTAATTCTGGCATCAAATTTACCTCATAAATTTCTCGGAAACAACAAATATGTATGGAAGAGTTCTAGAAAATAAAACAAATTCCCTTCATAAACAGGAAGTCATATCGATGTGCAAGACATTTCTTTATTCAGACAAAGCATTCCCAGGGCCATGCTTAGGAACCCTGCAGACCCCACAATTACAGAGGGGGCACAAGCTCCCTAGGGGCCACAAGGCTCCTTGGCTTCCCAGATTGTAATGCAAAAAATTACCAAAATAATTAATTGTTAGGATTAATTAGAAAATCTTTATCACAATTAAAATATACATCTATCAATCCATCTCTCTTTCTGTCTATATCTGTCTCTATGTATATATTTGTATATGTATGTATGTGAAGTCGAAGGCTCCAGTCTGTTGAGGGGGGTGCAACCTGACTTTTTAGGCTAAAGGGGCCACAAGGCGCAATCTGCATCAGAGCTGCTAAGTGGCTAAGCATGGCACTGGGCATTCTATGTCAATTCAAGAAATATTACTTAAACTGCATTCTAACACTTTTTTTAATTCAATTTAATGTCAATGAATTTTTAGTTTTGTTTAATTCCTATCTAAACAGATAGTTTTGAGTTTGTATGAAGTGTGTTCAAGACACCCAATGGTGCGTTGGGCAGCAAATTTCTATTTGCTGTTTTCGTAGCATAGTTGTTTTTACGAGAAAGAGTCACTAGCCCTATGCTCAACCCCCAAACTGAAGGACCTTTTTTGGGCTTTTGAAATCAGTGTTGCCCTTCACCTAGATGAGATACTCTCCCAAGTTAACAAGCCCATTTGCCTGGGGCAAGTAAAGGTAGATTCAATGATTTTGACTGGGATTTAAACTCTTGTAATACGATTCCATAGTCCAAGCTTTTACCAACACTCCAGCTCGCTGCCTAGAAATAAAGTATAGGATACTCAAATATCACTAATTCATTCCTATTGAAAAAAGAAACCCACCCAGAATGTATACCCTGCCCCAAAAATTACATTATTAAATATCTTCTAATGAAGTGCATCAACCCAGCTCCTACCTGCCAAAAATGATTCAATACTAGCATCATCAAAGAACTTTTTGAAAAAATAAATAAGAAAATAGTAAAATATTTTTTAAAAGTAAACTCTTTCTCCAAATATTAACCAACCCCACCCCCCCAAAAAAAAAAGTAAGTATATATAAATAAATAAAACAAAATGAAATTTTAAAAAAATGTAATATATTAATGCAGGAAAATTATTTCCCGCATTAAATGACCAGTATGAAAAAAGGTTGTATATTGTAAAGGTAAATGTGGTTGTACCTAGCGGGTTTTAAATGATTATGTGTCATTAGGGTTTTAACGATGACTCATCAATCACAACTAGCTGACTTACACATGACAAGTAAGTGAGGAGCGTATATAAACAAAACCCAAGAAACATCAAGACAGAGAGAGATTTTCCAGCTGAGAAGGGTGTTTAGGCTTGAATGTCAACCTTGACCTATCAAGGGAAGCAGCATTCAACAACAATGCAAAACTAACTCTCTCTCTGCCGCACAACAAAAAGTGCTGCTATGTAGCCCTGTTGGTCTGGGCACTTTCCAGCATAAAATAAAAATGACGAATATTTTTCTTCTAAAGTCTGATACTGGGTTTCTTTTTTAAATGGTTTGCCTGGTGATGAACACGTGTTAAAAGATGAAAGGTCCCACACAGAACGTCTCACACACGAACTTCATATAAAAACAAGCACTTGGCCTTAAATAACCATAAAGTGTTGATAGGCCAATAAACTGAACAATCAATCAAGTTTTTTTTTTAATTATATAAAGTTTAAACTTAGTGTTATAAAATTTGAATCAGATATTATATTTACTTGGTGAGCACCAACCCAAGTTTGGCACTAGGCCATTTTTACTTGCTCTTATCCAGACTATTTATATTCAGTGTTACCCTTCACCTAGATGAGCTGCTCTCTCGAGTTAATGAGCCCCATCTGCTCAAGGCAGCTAAAGGTGAATTTAATGGTTTTGACTGGCACTTGAACTCGCGTAATACGATCTCAGAGCACAGGGTTCTACCAATGCTCCACCGTCGCTGTCCAAACAGAGATATATATTTTTAAAATTTTTTTTACCAAATTCCAGTTTTTCTCGACAATATTCTGGGTGCTAATTAATATTTGTTAATTTCATCAAAGTAAAAGTAATATTTACTTAATTAATCTCTGAATCTTACTTAATTTTTTAGGAAAGTCTGAATAAAATCAAAGTTTATTTCTGTATTGCTTACCTTGAATGACTTCTTCAATTAGTGAAATAATTTTTTTTATTTTTATTGTTTCATTTCAGTCATTGTGAATTATTGAACAACAATTTTGTCTCATCTCAACCCAGCGAAGGTAGAGCATTAGTTAAACCTGAGGCTCTGGAATTGTAGTACACGAGTTCAAATCCCAGTCAAAACCATTGCATTCACCTTAAAAATGGCCTTGTGCCAATATTTGTTGGTGCTGCTCACCAAGTAAATCTGGAGAAATTGGAAAGTTGTTTCAAATTGTATTTGTTCAACAAATAGTCATAAATCAGTGATACAAGTTAAACATTTTCTTATATATTTTTGTTTCAGAGTTTTATATGTTTTTTTTTTTTTACTTTCAGAGTCCATATTTCTATGAATCAGGTCAGAAAAATGGAAAAATATTTTTGCTGATTGACTCAAAATTTGCAAAATGTCAAGTGAACTGCCAACTTCAAATACTTTGTCCTCAAAAGAGACAGCAACAAACACTTTGGATGTTCAGTCATTGTCGACAAACCAACCTGAGAGTTATGCCTTGGGGAGCCCTGCATTCTTGCGGCGCTATGGGAAGACTTATTCGCGTCGTAGCAATCTTACACCTCTGACGCAAAGCCTTAAAACCTATGGCGCCCGTAATAATCCAAAGCCCAAAGACTTGAACTCTTCCTTTCTGAGCAATCCTGAAAGATTGCCAGTTCGACAAGACTCCCCTGTTGACACTGCTGTCAAGATTCAAGTACCGAAAGAGACAGGTGTTAAAAAATACAGTTTGCAAAACGTTCCTTCAAAAAGTGAATCCGCCAACCCAAAGGTGCTGATTAGGGACCCCGGCAGATTATTGGCCAATGAGTTGACTAAGCAGGAGGTCATTAAGCTAGCAACCCAAAACCTTGATCAGTCGAGCGATAAAATGACCAAAAAAATGGTTTTACTGAATAACAGATCTGGTGGCAGTCAGATGCTTACTCTGTATGTCATGCAAAATAATCAAGCGGTATCGACTGTTCCCAGTGATAACAAAGTCATTATTCCTAGTGAGAAAGAGTCTTTCAAATGCCATCCAGCCCCTAGTTCCACCTGTGGCAATAGAGTATCGTTAGCTAATCAAATATTCCCCATTAGTCATTTAAACTTAATAGTCAGTGAATCTGCTGGGAAAAATAAGAACACTCTTGTCCCTGATTCTGCCTGTGAAAAAAATACTTGCACCAAAAGTGACTTGATTAAAAAAACAGACCCTAATGAGTTGGATCATGATCCTAAAAAATCTGCCTCAAATCCACAGATGGATCCCAATGAAAATAGCAGTACATCTATTAAAAGTAAGACAGTTGAAAGGGATATAACTGCTTCACAAGTGCATTCTCATTCTTCTCAGAAAAATTCATTAGATATCCCAAAACCTGCAAACAAATTGTCAAATATCAATGAGACGCCCGACATGAGAGTTTCTTTAAAAAAGTCAACTCCAATAAATAAACCTATTGTCCATGTTTCACTACAGAGGGACAACACCCATGTAAAAACCTATCCATCTAAAAAGTTGATTTCTGGTCAGTTGGTTCAACAACCAGTAAAAAGTTTTGTAAAATCAAATAAAGACTTAAATGCTATTTCACTAACTTCTAATAATAACAATAGCAAAGAGGTTCAGGGTTGTGTAAAGTCTTTGCAGAAAGATTTCCTTCAATCTAAAAATGATTCATTTGGTGAAAAGACTCAACAAAACTTCTCTTCTCCTTTAAAAGATCCAACTCTACTTAATGAAAATTTCGCTGGATTGGTTGAAGAAAATGCTATCCAAGCGACTGTAGATATCCCCGACGAATCTCAACATAATATAGTAAATAAACAGGTGACTGAAGAAATTTGTTCTTCAAACGTTCCAAGCATACAGAATAAAAGTGCTATTTCTGTTGAGAAGGAAGAAACCCAATCAACGACAGTTGTCTCTAATATAATGATTTCTGATCAGTCAGTTCAGCAGTCACCAAAAAGTATATTGAAGTCAAAAGCTATTTTAGTTACTTCACCTCAAAGAGGTGGCAGGATTGACCGTGAGAGTGCTGCAGATGTGAATAATCCTTTGAACTATCAGCCAATCTCAATAAACTTCATCCCAACCTCAATTGATAAAAGCTTCCATACTTCACTTAAAGAAATTCCAAAAGACTCCAGCCTTCAAAATATTAATAACCATCCTGTTTCTCTAGATAAAGGTATTTCTCCCATGAATAATAATAATCCACTTGAAGTATCCGGTTCAATTAAATTGCATGATACGCTACAGAAATGTGCATCACACCTGTTGAAGGATGTGAGTGTGTGTAATAATGCTCCTGCTTCCATAATTAACCAAACTGTTCAGGAGGAAGTAACCACCATTGGTTCACGTTCTTGTCATTCAGAAAACGACAAATTAGATATCTCCGAATCTGCTGATTGTACATTTGATAAAGAGAAGAAAGAAAAGCCTGGTTCAGTAAAAGTTTCCACTCTTTTAAATAGAAATGTCATACCTATTTCTGTGGGTAAAGATGACACCGGGACAAAGACAAGTCCATCTGATATATCGACCTTAGATAAACTGGCTGAATGGCCACAAAAAAGTTTATCAAAGACCTGCAAGGAGGACTTGGAACCAAACACAATACCACATTCTTCTGAAGGTAGCAAAGGAGTACAGGCTGGTGTAAAATGTTCCCAAAATAATCAATCAGAAAGTAGTTTCTCCAAGTATGCAGATAATTCCTCTAATAAAGAGACAAATCCAAAGTCTACTTCTATTAAAAATCTGTCTTTGATAAGTAGAGTTAATTTCTCTGTTGGTGGAGTTGGCAACATGGCACAAACAGAACCATCAAAAATAATGACCTCTGGTTGTTTGGTTCAACAGTCACAAAAGGAGGAGTTGGCGTCAGATGCTATTTTACCCAATTCTAATAGCTTCAAAGAAGTACAGACTGGTGTAATTTCTTTACCAAACGAATCTGCTGACAATTCCAATTCACGAAGTGAAAAGTCTGGTTCTTCCAAAGATTCAAATCTACCAAATAAAAATACCTACCCTGTTTCCACGGGGCACAATGTAAACCAAACAAATAAGGTGTTGGATATTTCCAGTTGTGCCAACAAACCATTAACTAAATTAAACAAAGACTGTTTTGCTGCTTTTAAATCTGTTGATTCTGGTATTTGTCCTTCATTGGAAAATGTTAAAGTCGTGAAGAAGGTTGAGATGAAAAAGAAAAAGAATTTAAAGGAGCTTGATAAGACAAAATCTAGTGGCCCCAAAGCAGAAACCAATTTTATGAAATTGAAAACTCAAACGAGTAGTCAAGAAGAAAGCACTTCTAGTAATTCTGGTTCAATATTTAAAGAAAATGATAGTGGTCTAAAGTCGAGGCAATGTGAAACCACGAAAACAAGTGACGTTGTTACAAAGGATGTCATAAAGAAAAAAATGAAGCATAAAAATACAAAAGATTTGAAAAAATCAACAACAACCGATTTTACAAGTTTGGCTCGGTTAAGCCTTTCTTCTTCTTCCACTGGGAAAGATAATAAAACTGGTGTTAAAGAAAAAGATATGCCGAGCCCAAAGAAGATCCGGAAGAAAGACAAGTGCTGTGATTCCCTGAAAAAATCTAAAGTTTCTAAGGGAGACTCAAAGATGAAGATTGTTAAGAAGAAAGCTAAGTCTTCTGATCAGAGTCTTAGAACTATTGCGGAAATTGATGAGAAAAGTGAAGTCCTGACGTTACAAAAATTGAAAAAATATGTGCCAATTCTCCCAAAAGTAGAAACTTTTAATTCATTGGCCATTTTAGGGGATTCCTCTAAGGTAACTCCTCTGCATAGTGACCACTCTGAAGTGATGCCTTTATTACATGAAAAGCAAATACACCTTATTACTGCCCCCAATTCCAAAATGGTCCCTTCTCAAGTCATAGATTATGTCAGTCTTTTGAGAAAAACAGAAGGCTTCCTGTTTACTTCCCAACTATCAAATGAGCAAAAACCATCTATTGTGGATTTTGAAAGTACAAATGACAAAATGCCAACTTCAAGTATTAAGAAAAAAAAGAAAAAGAAAAAGCCCAAGTCATCAATATTGCTGGCTACAAAAGAAGACGAAAAGGCAGATTTATCAACAGAAGTCAAGAAAAAGAAGCCCAAAATATCAAAATTGTCAAAGGGAATTGACATAGAAAAGCTTAACCTTAAAAATAATACTGATATGAACAGACCTAAAATGTCAAAAGAAAATAGCATTAAGAAGCCTAAAATGTCAAAATTGACAAGTGATAACATTAAAAAATCCAAAATATCAAATAATAGTGATATCCAAAAGCCTGACTTATTGACTGATATCAGTGGTGATAAGGTCAAAAAATCCAAAGGGAAAAAAAGAAAGTCAAACCTGTCAGAATTTTCACCAGACAGTAGTATAAAAAAGTCCAAGAAATTAAAGTTGAAAAAGTCTAAAATATCTAAAGTGTCGCTTGATGAAGAAACCCAATACTCTAAATTGCGAACTGATATTAAAACAGTAAATTATAAACAGTCAGTTGATTCCACCTTAAAAAAGGCCAAATCTCCATCAAAAGGTGAGAAAGTAAACTTTGAAAATTCTATACTATCATCAGAGTCAATTACTATGGAAACCAAATCTAATTCAACAACTAGTCCAACTGCTAGCATTACCTCTGCACATAGTTCCAGTCCAAAATCAGTCTTTAATTCTGAATATATGTCTTTATCTTCAAGTTCTGACACAAAGATTTCTGTTTGTCAAGATTCTGAAGAAAACGTTCCGTTTAAAGAAAAAATTACGAATTTGGAAAATGCTCCGGACATTTCCAAAGATGATGGCATGCGATCGGCTAATGAAGTCCTTCCTTCTCTTGATAAACATGTTGATCTCTCTCCCTGCAATGAATCCTTACCCAACAAATGTTCACCTTTAGGTTCGACTTGTGCCAAAGATCAAGAAGAAAATGAAGATTCAACCGTTTTGGCTAATACGTCTCTATCCCCATCTTATTTGGAAGATTTGTCAAAGTTGACCTGTAAGCGTCTAGCAGCGGCGATTAATAACCAGAGTTATTCTCTCTCGAGTTCGGAAGTCAGTATTGAAAACAAGTTAAAGGAATTGTTTGAAACCAGTATTGAGGAGCCAACTCCATCCGTTTCCATCGAATCAAATGATTCTTTCACTGAAGAAAATCAGAGCAAAAACAGCTGTCAAGAAAACCCTAAACTGCCCTGTAGCAACAATGCAAACCAGTCACTTTGCCCTCATCAGACTGAAAAGACACACTTGCCAAATCCTCAGAGTAAAAAATCATTTCAGTGCAGTTTTTGTGGCAAGAAATTCCGTAACAGAGGTCATCTTATTGCACATACCCAAGTGCATTCTAGTAAGTAGCACTTTATTTTTTCAGTTGTTTATATGTCATTCATTCATTAGCGGTCACTCAGTCGAGTATGCCCTCTGTCTTGGTCCCTGTGTGTCCTCAGATGAGCATAGAGGCCTTTCGAGAGGAATCCTGCGCGTTAAGTCAATATGTTTATATATACTTGGTTGGGCACCAACCAATGTTAGGCACAAAGCCATTTTTACTTGCTTATTTTATCCCTTGGTTTTTTAAATCAGTTTTGCCTTACATCTAAACGTGCTTTGTAGAGGCCGATCTGAGACCCAATTGTAGGATGGATTCCCTTTTTAGAGGACGTCTGCGCATGATGTCTTGTTGAGCTTGTTTTTTTTTTTAATTCTAACAAATAAATGTGCTATGTTTCAAAGCCATTAAAAGAGAAATATTTCTGGAGTAAAATATTGAAATTTAATTTTTTTTCTTTTTTTTTTTTTCCAGGCAAAAACTGTTCTTACAAATGTAACATTTGTCTGAAACGTTTTCCGACAAAACGCAACCTCCATGAGCATCAGCGCTTTACTGCAAAGAGACCAAACCAATGCCTCAACTGTGATCGTGATGAAGGACAGCGTATTGATGATAAACCTGGTAGCTTTAAAAAAGCTGATGATCCAATTTCTGAAAATACGGAAGAGGACAACGTTCTGAATTGTGACTCTGAAAATAATGAGAGCAACAGTTCATGCCTGGCATCAGATAAGTCTAACGATTTTCTCCTCAATGATTTGAAACCGGCTGCATCTTCTAATCTTGAAACGGAAAGCAATGATGCACGCTTGTCGTCTAGCATTTCATATGAAAAAGATTTGGAATTGGCGTCGTCTCGCTTGATTGCACGAAGAGATAGAAGAGAAAACCGGATAAGAATGTTACAGCGACATCTTGCAGGAGAAACTGCGAGTGACGTTGTTCAGGACTTGAATTGTGGTGAGAAGCTCACAAAATCTGAACTGGATTCAAAGTCTGAATCCAGATCTTCTACACCTGAAAGGAAGAGTGGGACACAAGGATGTGTTTCCGATGTTAAATCATCCCACATGTCACCTGCAATTAAGATAGATTCTTGCAAAATGATCTCAGAAAATACTAGTTCTGTGTCTAAAGGAGAAATGGTTTTAAAAATTAATGATAGTTTTTCTCTTGATCCGAAAGAATTCCTGGCATTTGGATCTGTTGGAAATATGCAAGAAATCCAGGATTCAAAAAGCTTGGAATCGAATTCCATAAGAATTGATACAGACATGGAATTTTCAAGTTCTGAGCTTCCTCCTCCGTTGCTAAGCCCACAAAATGTGTCTCCCGTGGCCCATGCAATGCTTGGGGAGGAAAATACCACCTTTCCGTTAAAAACAGAAGAACCGCCTTTTCTGGCAAAGATGGTATCTTTGGATTCCTCGACAGAGCCTTGCAGAAACATTTTCCTAAATGATCCAACATTGGGAAGCTCAGCTTTGAATAGCGAGAAGTTGGCTGGTGATCTGGTTAAGGAAGAAATCTCAGAAGAACGAACTGATCCCTTTGGATCAATAAATGCAATTAATGACGAGTCAACAAAAATTGTAATCTCTTCGGAAAAATCTACAAAGAATGAAACCGGAAAAAATGATGTTGCGTTTGATAGATTTTCCACGCAAGAAAAGATGAATCCTAGGTCAAATCCTATGTCAACTGATGAGGCAAACAATTCTGAAAAAGGTAGAAACAAAAAGCAACAATTAAAAGACGATCCAAATAGAATAGATGAATCTAAAGAAAGACAATTTCAGGAGGTGCGTTCATCTGCAAAGACAGAATTAATTAAAATAGACAGTGAGAGGACCCCTCAAGAAACAGGCTCTAGTGAATTTGGGGCTAAGCAGGTTTCAAATGTTGCTTGTTTGCTTGGAGAAGACAAAGAATCTGTTTGTACAGCTGAAAACCCTGGTGTCACCGCCAAATCTGATGTTACAAACCTGACAGGTAAAGAAAGCGAGATTTTAGGCCCAAGTGTGATGTCTGTTGATCAATCTAAACATAAAAGGGTGGAGTCAGAAGAATCTGCAGATGTTATGTCGACGAAGAAAAAAAGAAAAGTGGTTTTTATGCCAATGAGTTCAAAAAATACTAGCATTTCTCCCCAGTGGATAAACCTTGGTGACTGGACGAAATTTGTTCTCCAAGGTTCGCAAAACAATCCATCAGGGGATGTTGATCCGAATAAAAGATCTGAAGGTGGATCTGGACAGTCCGAAAAAATGTATTTGTCCGTAAGAACAAGTTCAACGGAGACAGTCAATAAAACGACTTGTAAGGAAACAAAATCTAGTGAATCAGAAGAAAATCCAAATGAATGTGTCATAAAGAAGTGCTCTTGCTGTTTCTGCAGAGAAATGAACGCGTTGCCTTCAACTACTTCTGAAAATGATTCCAAGAACCACTGTCCATATTCAGAATCAACGTCCACTGAATTTTCTGGTCGATGCAAATTAGATATTGATGATCCACTTAAAGGCAAGAGAGATATATCTGTATCGGAAACTCCTGCGGGAACTACAGGTCAGTCAGAATCAACCAATAAAGCTGGGGGTTTAGCCAAAACGGTAATCTCTGACGATGAAAATGCAAAGAAAAAAGAAGAGTCAGAAAAATGTGATAGCGTTATCCCTGACTCTAAACTGGAAAATGAGTCGTCAGTGTCAAAAGATGAGCAAAATAATTCCCTTCTATCTCATTCGATAGACCTTGGGGAATGGACTAAAATGATTGTTCAAAGTTCAATGAAAAATCTGTCTTCTGATGCTAAGCTCATAAAAAGATCTGAAGAGAAAAAGCCTGAATCAACAAAGAGAACGAGTAAAACAGTTTCAAAGGAGAGAAGATCAAGTGGATCAACGAGTAAGCGAAAGCTATCTGTTGAAAATGAGAAAGCAGAGGGAGATGGCTCATCATCATCTTCAATGAGTTCACGTACGGCCTCAAAGCCCGAAAAGAAACCGTGTCTTGATATAGAAAAAGACAAAGCACTTAAATATGAGAACTCTTCTTCAACATGTTCCGATGTAACTCCGAAATTGGAAATGGAACAAAAAGACGACCCTCTCCAACCTAAAAATCCTTCCCTGGAGAGTGTAAATGCTACAAGTGAAGTTAAAGATGAAGAGGATAATGGATCTGCATGCAATGAATCACCAAAATCAAAAGATAAATATGGCATGTCAAAACGTAATCTTTCTAGACTTCCATCGGAACCTGTTCGACATCTTCCAAAGAGAAACTATAAGAAACCGCAAAAGTACTTCTGTTCCGATTTTGATTATTCCATAAATTTTAACCTGTTGAAAAAAATTAATCCAACAATGATATCGACAAGGAGTTCAAATTCCAGCCCTTCCAAATCGCGGCAAGCGAGTGGTGAATCCCCTGAAAAGAAAAACTCCCAACAGGTTCATAAAAATAATGCGAATTGTAGCCCAAGTAAGAAAGTAACAAATGCCACAAATAACAAAAATACTACTAGTGATTACAAAAATGATAATAATAAAAACAATAAAGATAAAAACATACTGAATTTAAAAGAGGAATCTAATGCAAGTCCCGAGATATCTAGCCCTAACAAAACGTCTCCTACCGAGAGGACGAAGCGGAAATACGATATGAGAAAACGCAACTTGCAGAAAGAAATGAAAGATCAAGCCAAAATGTTGAACCGAGAAGAATTGTCAAAGAGCTTTTTGCGATTACGGTTCAACACGGCTGAGGGTGCTACTGAAAACGAGAATGAATATGACCTTCAGCAGCAGTACCACAAGAAGAAGCTGTTGAAGAATGCGACTGTCAAGAAACACACGGTCATTCCAAAGACGGCCAAGATACGTAAAGGTCCGCAGAGCCCAGCAAAGAATCCAAACGTGTCGCATTTAAACCCGGTGAAACTGTTGCCGGCCAATCCTAAACCGCCTCTTTCTGTGGTCACGACTGAACGGAAGATTTTACCTGCACCGAGCCCTGAGAGTCTTGCAAATCGAGAGAAACTACTGAAAAATCTTATCGATTATGGTTCTGTGAATTTTACTGTGACAGACGAAAAGGGCAAATGTCCGATTAAAAAAGATTCGGAAGAGCTTGATGTCCGAACGGAACCTACACAACTCAGCAAGCTTTTGAGCAACCCACTAACTGGGACTCCATCTCTGAGTTTACCCCATTCTATGTTACCTCTTCCAGTCCTAACGTCGTCAGCCCCAAGTGGGACTCAAATAACCACTCTAATTCCTGTGGCTGGCATGCAAACGGTGAACAACCTGCCACTGCAGATACCAGTTGGTAGCAACATGCTGCCTATAGTTAACAGCAGTCCATTGTTTGTGAGCAGTTTGCCGGCACCTCTGCCTGAGAATTCAGTGCAAGAACAGAAACCAGTTCTACTGCATATTTTGCCGTTACCCGATTCAAATGCAAACCTAAATCAGGAGAATGTTTTGCCCTTAGTCGATTCAAATCAAAACATCAATCAGGTGAACAAAGACATTAAAGACAATTTTGCTGCCGTTCAAATAAAGAAAGAAGTCACGTACGATGATGCAGATTATGGTAAGCAGCCATCTGATGGATTATCCGGACTATGTATCTCGGGGGTGAGGGGTGGAGTAATGACTCATGATATGATTCCCTCTGATTCTAACGCCATGAGTTCAAATCCGACGTTTGGAAGTTCTTTTAAAATAAAAGAAGAATCTAGTTCGCCCCTAGATTGGTCAGTTACCAGACGGCGTCCCCTCAAGTGCACTCTTGTACAAGTAGATGACGGCTTGGGGCCTTCGAAATACATATTCGAATGTTGCGGACTATCTTTCTTTAAACTTCCCGAGCTGGCGTTACATCTGGACTCTTCTCATAGGTAAATAACCTCCGCCCCTCATTTGTTAAAATGTATACCCCCTGTACAATAGTCACCTCACCGTTTCAAAACGATAAAAAAAGAAGGCCTGTCGTAGCTTTATTCGATGAAATATTTCTGCCCGCTTCAATAAACATTATGATTATTTGTAGCAATGAAGATCAATTGGAAAAATCAATGATTTGATTCTGGTTTATCTTGGACACAATACCTTTTTTCTTTTCTGAAAAAAAATCATCCACATATTTTTTATTCTAGAGAATCAACTTATTCATTTATTTATCTGTCTCACTGAAAATATAAAATATGCGACATTACTTTGGTGTTCTATAAATAACAATACTGAAATCATCATTATACATTTCTTTTTATTATTATGATCTTGTATTATTATTATTGTTATTATTTTTATTATCGTATAAGATTTATCAAAGATGTTGGCAAGAATAGGTGAGTATTACTTTTGACAAACTTGGTGACGAATATATGTAAAATAATTGTTTTCACATCTCTATTTTTATAAGCACACACACACATATTTGTGTGTGTAAATGTGTCTGCACACACACACACACACACACACACATATATAGCAAGGGACTTTTAAAACACATACTGACCCACTTTCAAACGGTTACACTGTAGAGTTTGTAAAAATGTGGCAGTCACTCAACATATATAATTAATTAGCAATGATACAGGATTAATGGCTTTTGGTGACTGTTAGTTTCTCACCTGTGTGTCATCAGTCTGAAAAGCTTTTGGATCTGATGATTGCACAGGCAAGAAAGTTACAATCACCAAACGCTGTTGATTTCATGTTTAATGAACTAAAGACAATCTATTACTAATATTGAGCAATTATAAATTCAATGAAAAATTCTATTATGTAAGACAAAAATCTTTTTATACATGTTTATAT
>JAUZSX010139324.1:0-33497 GCA_034780655.1 Idiosepius hallami
TTTACTGAATAAAAAAAAATATATATATATATATATATATATATATATATATATATAGACATCATCCTAACAAGGGCTAAAATGCATTGAGAGGCTTAATTCTTGTTTGCTTTTATTTTCTTTCTTAATGCTACATAAAATCATATTTAGGCACTAGCACTTTTTTGTGATTTAAAAGTAAGCTTCATTTACTCGTCTTTAGCTGCTTATTGTTGTTGTTAATGTGATTTAATATTTTTTTTATTTAACCCTTTATTTGATTCACTGAAGCAAACTATTTTCATGACTAATGATGTCTTGTAAGTTTTTATTTATCTAATTTTAATGCAAAAAAAAGCATCATTGTTAGAAGAAAATCACCAAAATTAAAACCTTGATTGAGAGATGGTAGACACCAAACCATAATTAGTGAAATTAAAAGAACCTAATCTCATTGTTAAATTGGTTTCCATTTTTAATATGAAAAACGCAAAGAAGTAAAGAATTAAATCATTCTTATATGAAAACCCATGATTAAAAAAAGAAACCAAAAACCTCCCAAAAAAACTCTGAATAGAAAATTACATTTTTGAGTTGAACCTATGAATCTGAATAATCAATCAACTTTTCAAATTCATACAATCAATCAATTTCTCATGGATAAGCAGCCAGAATTTAGAATAATTATGTGCAAGTTCAAATCCCATTCATATCATATATGGACTAATACCCTTAAAAAAAGTTTAAATCACAACACTCCCTCCAGCTATAGACTAAATAGTGCATACTGTGTTGTGGACAAAAAGAATGTTTATCAAAAAAAGATTATTCTCGGCAATAAATGCCCTAAAAAGGTTGATAAACTATAAAACGAAACAAACAAACAATGAATCTATCAGAAAACTAATCCAACATGTAATATTTTTCTATCTTGAAGTGAAATCATAAAACTATATAACTAAAACAACAAAGAAAAACACATTTTTTTACCAGGTTAATAAGTTTGAACAAAAACCAAATTTATCTTTTAATCCAAAATAGGATAATGCACTCTTTATAAGATAAATTATTTTCTCCTATCTTTCATGTTTCTTGTTTCTTTTCATTTTCTTTCCCTGTTCCTACTTGGTATGCTCCTTCCTTCCCACACATCCACACCTTTGTTGCTGATTCTAAAAATAATAGTCCGTCTCTACCTTTATCCAAATTGTGGCAATGTTTAAATGTGATAATGGTAACTCAGTGAATTCTAATATTTCTCATAGTTCTTTTGTAATTTGAACAACTCTACAACAATCAATCTAGTTGTCTTTTCTACTTATTTTCTATTTGATTCGTAACAGTGAACTGTTTCAATTCAAAACCTTTTGTAATCTCTCTTTGTGTAAATACATTGTCTATATTTGACCAAACTAATTCTCAAATAACACTCAAATATTCCCTATGAATCAATGACTTTTTGAGGAGGGTATTGGTGTGTTTTAATTTGTTATACATTATAAGTCAAAGATTATATGGGAAATGTTCAAATATAAAGAGACTTATTCAAAATAAAGCTTAAATAAAGTGCATTTCTTGCTTTTTTGTTAATTACTTCAATAATATTAATCATACAAAATTTTGCACAGTGGTAGGGTATTTTTTGGAATGCAAGCTACCAAAATATCTATAAAATCTATAATATATTTCAAAAGTTATTGGCATTTTAGTTTATTGTTACCATTTTCACTGCTTCTTGCTTTATTGCATAATTGTAGAAATAGGGTTAAAAAGTAATAAAACCATAATTTTGCTTAAAAAACTGATTTAATTCAATAAATTAAATCATAAGTCACAATATGAATAAAATTTAAGGAAGAACTCAGAAGATATGTAACACAAAACCAAATCATTTATCAACATAACCCCCATTCCATGCTATTCCCATAAGAGGTCAGCTATCAACAGATGAAGTCAATCTGTTGATTTAAGAAGATGTTATGGTACTTGCAACTTCAACGATTTTATTCCATAGGTCATCTTTTTTAAATATAAATTGTTGTTCATCTTTATAAAAGCCCCTCTTTAAAATTAGCCATGTTTCATCATCTTTTGCTTTTAGACACCAGACGAATGAAGAAGTAACCCTCAACTTTAGTAAGGCAAGAAAAAAGATTTAAGTAAATCCTTTCCATTTTTCTTTTTGGCCGCTATCGTCAGCCAAGAATGACAACCATTATGATACAAGAATAGCTTTGTCTTTATTCCTTTCATATTTGTGAAAGAAGTTATTTTCTCTCCTTATGAGGCAGTTTTATGTTAGCACTCATGAAGTGGGACATTTACATATTATGAAATATTACTAAATGTTGCCATGTTAGAATTATCAAATAGATTCATGATGCATGGTCAGAGAAAAAACCTGGAAAGTCTTTTACTTCACCATTTCTAGTTTCTTACTTGAATTATAAGTGTTGCTACTAATTGTTTTAAACTTACATAATAAACTTGGAAATTCTTTTTATGACAAAAATAATTATAAAAGAATAATGTAATTAGAGTCTTGAAAAAGTTACATCTTATAATATTGGAAGAGCTGTAAAAGCTTGGATTCTGGAATCATATTATAAGTTCAAATCCCAGTCAAAACCATTGCATCCACTTTTAGATATCTCAGGTTGATGATGCTCATTAACTCGGGAGAATAACTCATCTAGCTGTAAAGATAACACTGGTTCTAAAAACCTAGTAGAGGAGGCTCCTCAACTCAGGGATAGTAATTTATTTAGGTGAAGGATAAAACTGATTCCAAAAAGTCAGGGAAATTTTTGAGCCCCAAAAACTGGTGTTGTGCCTTAGCTTGGTATTCAACCAAGTATATATCATACTTTATATTATAACTGGTTGGTGACCATGATATTAATTGAATAATTTGTGAACTTGTTCATGTTTTCTAAATTTCTCATCCTGGGGCAAATAGAACTTGATTGGTTTATATAGAAAAAACTATGCTTAAAATAAAAACTCTTGTAAAAAATAAAGGCTATTTTGATAAGCATCATCATTGTTGAATTATTTGAAACACTGTCCACTTCTTCCGAATGAAAAAAAAAATTGTGCTTGTAGATTATTACATTAGATTAAAAATCAAAAAAAAATATCAAGTGTTCGTGACTTTAAAAAATAAACTTCAAATATTTTTTTATCATTTGATACGATGCATAAGAACAATTTGACAATATTTTTCTTTCTTGTTGTTTTTATGGCACAACCAGGAGCAGAGTTAGGAAAATATTTGACTCAATTATCAACAGAGACATCAAGACTTTTCTTTTCTTTTCAAACACGTTTGAAATTCACTCACATGTTTTTCAGTTTGATTTTTCGATTGTTTTTTTCACTCCTACTTTTGTATCTCTTATTCCCTATCTAAAATGAAATTTGGTGGTTTTTGCTTTCTTTCCAAAAGCTATTATTATTATGTCTGTAAAAAATGTATTTTTTTTGTTTCAGAAAATAAACACATGGCTTTGTAGAATAGTTTAAGCCATCATCAATTACTTGAATGGCTTAGAACAAAGCACCATTTTCTGGTGCACTCAGAATTTTTATTAAATATATTTGAGAAAAAGCTTCAAGTTTACAAAACTGTAATTCTATTAAGTGACAGGTTGTCGGTGTTTTCCAAAAATACAAAAAAAAAAGAAAACAAAATGTTATTTTATATCATGCTCTAATATTTGTAAATTACAAGAGTGATAAATTTCTAAACCTTGATAGACATAGATAAAAAAACAATTTTTCTAATTGAACATTTATTATCTACTATAAACATAATGAGTTAGTTATTGATTAATTGCCTACTTTGAAAAATAAATCTAAAAAGTAAATTTAATGAAACTAATCAATACTGAAAAGATTTTCTCCAAAATTTTCTATTTGATGTGTAATAATCATTGTGTTCAATTCAAATGCAATTTTATTAGTATTTTGCTACTTATAACTATATATCGTGATTATGTCTTAATTTTGATTAACAAGTTTGAATTGAGAAGATTTCTTATTCAGATTGATTACAAGAAATTGAACAAACCATTGTTAAATGTTTCTGAAAAATAATTATATAAAAATGGCAAATATAATTGAAATTAAAACAAATGCTTTGATCTTTTCTAGATAGATTTTCAATAGAAAAGAAACAAATATTTCATAAGGTAGAAATTAATGATCGACATAAATCATTCAAAGATG
The DNA here is from genome assembly GCA_034780655.1 of Idiosepius hallami. Taxonomy (NCBI): domain Eukaryota; kingdom Metazoa; phylum Mollusca; class Cephalopoda; family Idiosepiidae; genus Idiosepius; species Idiosepius hallami. The sequence continues at coordinate 4,210 of JAUZSX010139324.1, forward strand.
TTTGTGTATCTGTTTATTTATTCATTAGTTGTTAATGGTTGATTTCTAAGCGATTGAACGTTTGCCTTCTATTATCATTAAGTAACAACCCTGTACTTTAAATAAATATAATTTTATTTTTGATAAGTTTGCACTGTGTTTATTGATCACCCATTAAGCAAAGTTTGCTCAATTTCATTTTCTTTAAAAAAAAAAAGACACCTTAATGAGGCTTTAAGATAAAATTCTAGACATTTTTCTCCAATATTCAATTAACTTGAATAATTTTTTTATAATAATCTAACTTTTCATAGCTGCAAAGATACAAGTAATATTATAAAAATTCCTTTTGATCCTGATGTAAAAAGCAATAACTAGCATAAAAGATGATACATAATTAGCAAAATTACCAATCAGAGCAGTTCTACAAGCAAACAATAGAGTGTTGAAATATTGGCCTTGTTGTCTTATTCACTAGGTAGCCAGAGCCGATATATAGGTCTTTCAGGGTCCAAAGATTTTAATAACTAGAATTTGATTAATACCAACGATGAAATAATTAAATAAGATTGAAATTTTTAAAGACAAAATCAAACTTAACAAACTGATAGAATTTTTTTAAAATATATCTGATTTGTGACAAGAAAAATTAAGGACTATGATTAATGTATTATTATGAAAATAAAACAATTATACAAACCTACTAAAAAATTGTCATCAAAACTACTTTAATGTTTAAGTACATTAAGTAACTTTTGGCTTTAGAACAATGTCATATAATGAAAGATATTCAACTATTTTGATAGTTGATAATCTATATTGTAATATTTATAGCAGATTTTAGTTCTAAGTTGTTGTTTAGTTGATTGAAATCTAGAATCAAAGTTTACATTTCTGTTATACAGGGATTTCCATGCAGCATTAAGTGATCAGCCTAACCTTAGATCAAATATTGTGCATTACAAAAAAACATTGTTTTAATTATGGATTATGGTAATTTAGATGGGACATAAAATGTGATACCCAAAATTTTATGGAATTGAAAGTGTGAAATAGTTTTAATAAAAAGAGAAAAAAATCCCACTGATAACATATTTAATATCTATGAGTTTGTGAGATTTCTTTTTTTTTTCTTTTTTGGGGTAGATTGATTTCTGTAAATGTGTAAAATGTCCGGACTGATGCAAGAAATAGTGGACACCTCAACAGCTAAATGGAATAATCAATCCATTGAAACTTCCAAGTTTTTGACATGCGTCTTCTATTATCATTATTATATAAAATTATATATTATTTATTATTATTATAGTTATTGTTTTCGACATTAGAATTAATCTGGACTTAAGCTTTAGTAGATTTTCTATGATTTGTTCTAAGATAAACAGTTTTATAGTTTCAGATATGTCTCATTGTAATGTTTAAAAGGCTTCAGGATTCTTCTAAGAATTGTTTAGATTTAAATTTTATGCATGTGTATATGATATATACTTGATCAATCACCAAACAAAGTTAAGCATAAGGCCCATTGTATGTGCTCATCATATTTCCAGTCTTTTTGTAATCAGTGTTATCCTCAGATGAGTTACTCTCTTTATGTGTTGAAGGGCTTCATCTACCCAGGTTTTGGAATAAGTGTTGTCTTTACACCCAGATGAGTTACTCTCCCATGTTAATGAACCTGCCTGAGGTAGCATAAAGTAAATATACCAATTTTGATTAGGATTTGAACATGGATTATACACATACAGAGTTTAAGCTTTTACCACTACTCCATCTTCATTGCCAATAAATATATCTTTTTAATGATAATAATCTTTACATTTAGGCTTATTTTTTTTTAGTTTGTCTTATTTATTTATGTCTTTTACTAAAGATGAACTGATAAATTGAAACTGTTACATAAATGCTTTACCAAAATATATACATTGCATCTTTTGTATGATGTTAAACTGTTCCTAAATAAATATAGACATTTTTACAGAATTCCTACCCAAAAAAAGCTATCTTTAAAGCAAAATGATGGCATATTTGAAGATACAGAGTTATTTGCGTTATTTTGAGTGTGCAACATTGATAATAGTTTTTATAATATCGCGGAATTGGAAATTATTTCCTGATATAATGCTTTTTATTCCAAGCAGAACCAAACTTTTTTCTACAGTGTTTGTCTGAACAGAAATGCATTAGCAAAATAAATTTACTCTTTATAAAATTATCATTCATTTATTGATTACAAAACTATATAATAACTTTATGATAAAAAATGTAATAATCAGATTATATAGCCTCATCTTAAAAATACTACTGAGGTTCATGTATCATAAAACAAAACAAATATATAGATTATTAATCCTATTAAATCTCATTATATTGATAATCATTAGTAAAAGCTAATATACATTATATTTCAATAATTCTCTTTTGAAGTAACAATCAATTTCAGCAGAAGTATTGGAATTACTAAATCTTAAAAACTTCATAAAACCAATAATGGATCTATTGCAATTTTAAATCAACTTTTGTCAGACAAATTTTTTATTTTATTTATCTATTTATCAAATTATAATTTAAAGATTACTATTATTGATAGGGTAATTGGACTAAAAATAAGATTTGGTGTGGACTCAGAATTGGAAAATATTTATCACCTTAAAATTAAGTTAGTTTAAATCTGATGGAAGCAAGATAAAACTAAATCATCGAATTCTATGCTCTTACTAATCTATACAAGTATTTAATTGGTGTTACTTGTTCATGGAAAAAATACAACAGAGATAATAGATATACAGTTATAATCTCAACTATAAAAAAGAGCTTTTCAGTGTCATTAAATATTATATTTAAAGTAAATAAAAGTCAAATAAAATATCAATTTAATACCTTCATGAGTTTTGAATCTAGGTCTTTTGAGTAATCTAAACTTAAATGATATAGTTTTGTTTTTTTTGTTAATTTACCTAGAGATTGACAAAACTGATTAAAAATGACTAAGCTAATTCAATTTCAAAAGTACTTAAATAAAACCAATGAAAAATAAAATACTGAATGTGAGTATTTTATTTCTGTATATATGACTCTATGGTTCTCTGAATCTATTTAACTAATTTCAAAACCAATGCAAAAATATTTTATGCATAATTTCACTGTTGAATCAAAATGAAGCTCATTATTCTATTTATGTTTTATTATTAAGAGAAACTTAATGTCAAAACTCTTTTAATAAATGCAACCAGTAACAAATATCAATTTTGGCTTTAGTTGATTTTCCGAAAAAGAACTATAGTTGGTAAACAAAAAATATCTTACCCAGCATTGAATTTAACATTGAAAGAAAGTATTTGAAAAGCTAAATAATCCATATGAAGAATTATAGATTTTAGGCTGTTTTTCTAAAAAGATTGGAATTCACTAACTTAAACTTTGCTACTACCACTGCAATATATGACTGCATAAAAGTAAATAAAAACTTAACATTCAGAATAAAAGCTGTCAACATGTAGCGATATATAATATTGAATATAGAATGTAATGATGATGGATCGAAAAGTTGATAATCAATGTAAACTTTTCTTACCAATATGTGCAGAGTTAAAGCATAGAGAGTATTTTCATTTGCCAGAGATGAGCTTACCATGTAGAAATTACTTATTTATATTTGTATAAGAAAACCATGACAATAAATAGATCAATACAAATATACAAAAATATTGATAATTATTTCTTCATATATGTATGTCCTCTTTGTGAAAGTGATGTTGTGTTGGATCACATGTTAGAAAAAAGTAAGAAATAATTATTCTATTTTAAATTACTAAGTCAGTCAATTTTAATTTTCAATTAGAAATATTTAAAATACTCTAGTACTACTATTACTATCATTTTTTTTAGATAGAAGAATCTTATTTTAGATTGGTCACGAAATAGATACAGTTAAAATTTGGAAGATTTAACATTGAATTATGATTGAAAAAATATTAATTATTTTTTAATTATCATAATATTCTAAATTTCATTGTACAAAAATCCTTTTAATTTGATTGACATGTTTTAATTACTTGGTAAACCATTTGTTTCATTTTAATAATTCTGACTTTTAAAGTTTCTTTGGAATCTTAAATAAATAAAAATGGCTAAAAAAACTGATAAATACTAACTGTGATTTTTATTATCAATATGATACTTGATCATCATAATTTTATTTGTCTGTCTGTGGGACAGGTATTTTGGAGATAGGAATACTAATAACAATAATAATAAAAACAACAGCAGTATTTTTATATTCCTGTCAACATAAAACCAAAACTTCCATTCACTCCTGTGTTGTTGGTTAGCTATAAGAAAGCATCAAAAATTGATTTTTAAGGGAATATGTTTCACTGAGTTGACAGAGATGTGAGCTTTTATGAATAACGAGAAAGAATAAATATTTCTATTTGAATGTTTCTTTACTTCAGGTATGAAGCATATGAATTGGGTGTTCAGGCAAATAAGCAACACATCTGTATTATTATCAGAAGAAGTGGTAAGTGGTATTGATAGTAACTAATAGTGAGAGTGAGTATAAAGTGTTGCAGTATTTATGCATAGAATAACTGTCTTCTAAACTTAGTGAAATCTTTTATTGTTACTTGCATTATATGATAAAGTTATTGTTCTGGGGTAACTAACACTCCTATTTCTGTCTTCACATGGACTCTCCCATCTCAGTGGAAAGTGGCCATTTTAGACTCTTGTCAGAGATTTCATGCCAGCTTAATCATTGGCATGACTTTATAGACTCTTCTGTTTGATATTGTGAACCCCTTAAGAATAAGGCCACAACAGTTATCTTATTTCATAAAGAGAAGCCAAGGAGGAAAAGAGATTTTAAAGATTATTTTAGAAGTTCAATATTGCTATTTTAAAGTATCTAATCTGAATGACCACTTGTGTTTCACAGGAAATAACTGACTGTTTAGTAGTGGTCATACTTCACACTAAACTTTAAAAAAAAGTTCTGTAAAGAGAATAAGCTAATAGAAAAACTGAACAAACACCTGAAAAATATGTAATGGAACATGAATACTAGATAAGGTATATCAGTCTGTTTATCAGTTTGTCTATTTATCTATCTATCTACAATTATCTACATTTATTCATCAATCAATTAAACTACATCTAACTTTATGATAGATTTCCACGGTTAAATTCTAATTATTATGCAAACACATATTTTTAAAAATGTGTTGGTTATTTAAAAAAAAACATTTTATGATAATTCTAATGACTGAACAAAAGTTCAACTTCCAGAATGCTGATAGTATCACACAACTGGCAGATAAAAAGAAGAAATGTAAAGATGTAATTATTATGTACAAAATGTTCCATAAGTTTTTATTTTATTTAATCAAGAAAAGTGCCCAATTTAATACAAAAAGGTTACATAGATTGCTTTAAAATGCAAAAGCATGAATCTTAGAGTTGTCACAATAATTTGTGATATATATATACCAAATGGAATCTGCTTAAAAGAATAATAAAAAGTGGTCATAGGAAAGGTAGGCATGCTTACAAATAAGCAATAGTAAATGAAATTTGAGGGTTAGAAATTAATATTTACTGAACTATCCTAAATGTTCCATGAATGACTATAAAAAACAACTTTTTTTCATTTCATTCTAGAAACAAATAAAATAAGACTCTTGAAATTGCAATAAAGTGGTTTACTAGATAATAAATTTCATTTGTATCTAAGTGCTTAAAGAGAGAAAAGTGACTGGAGTAATATACTGACAAGTAATTATCCATAAGAATTAGTGTAGGATATGTAAATTTATTGAAAAATAAGTCAATTCCAAAATTGAGCTAATCAGTAGATAAAGTAGAATTTCTTTTAGAGTGTGTTATTAAATTCTTTAAGTTTACTTTAGAGAATATACTAAATCATAAAACTATGATATTCATATTTTACTTGACAAATATCAATTAAAACCAAGATTCTTTAAGTTTTTTATAAAAAATATACAAATATATAAATAAACTATGAAGAAATTAACATTTTATCAAAAATAATTAAAATAGATTGAATTTATAAAAATATTTACTTTAAAAAATCATTCGTCAAAAGCAAATAATACACCAAAAAAGAACTTGGCCAAAGAGTTAAGAAAGAAAAATTAAGAAAGACTGAGAAATGTTAAGGAGTAAGTATGAATTATGATTTTAGAAAGAAAAGGTAAAAAAGAAAGAAAATGATATGGGAATGAAATCTAAGAAATCAAAATAACAAATAGAGAACAAGAATGAGGAAATCAATAGAAAATCAAATATATATATGAAAAATAAGAAATAATGTTAAGAATGGAATTCTAGTTTTCTTCAATTGAGGTCAAAACCCCAACCAAAATTTCTATAGCTTTGCGAATCTTAAAACGCAGTCTGCTTAGAAAGAAAGCACAGAGAAATTATTCAGTGATTTTTATTTTTATTTTTGTTTCTGCATTCGATAGCATACAATTAAGTTTTGGAGATTTTTGTCCACATGCCTCAAGCCAAAGTTATGGATCCACATGTATGACAATCACTATCACTTCCAACCTCTCTTTCATCAGCCTCTCTACATTCTATCACTGTGTGCATATGCTAAAAAGAAATAGACTTGTTTATCTTTCATCAATTGAAGACCTTGCTCTTTTTTGTTTACACCCTTGAGCTTAGTATTGTTAACATCACCATTGTAGATATGAATGATTTCTATTTAGTCCTTCTGCATCATCTTTTACATAGTTGGTGTGTATGTGTCTATGTGAATAAATGGAAACTAATTACATATACAATTTCTTTCACATCGTTTTATTTGATACTAAAGTGATATGATTAGGGTTTACTGTATCGATATTGACAGACTCAGATCTTTACTAACACTTATCTTAACAACAAGTAATACTTTATAGACACCTAGACATTAATATCATAATACAATGTTTAAGTTGAGTTTAAACCTTCTTTCACTTTGAGGATAAAGCTTTTGATTACTAAAAGCAAGAAAACTCTGCAAGCATAGGCCATGGAATTCTCAAATAGTAGATTTTTGTCCAAAATTATGTGTAATACATATATATATATATATATATATACATATACACATACACACATATTCCAGCGTATAAGGCAGCCACCATATAAGATGAGGGACAAAATTGGATAAAAATTTTCATAAATCCATCATATATTGGTTGTTAAGACAACAGCTAAATCATGAAACTGTATTTGTTTAGCCTAGGCTAGAAATTACAATACTAGGTATGAAATATTGATGATATAAAGATGATGGTATTACTTACTGTATACTTATAGATTTTAAATTAAGTTCTCATTTTTTCCGATTGTGGTCATTTTACTATTAGACCCATATCATTGGTTTTAGATATGCACATGGGACAGGTTTGATTTTTAATATTGATAATTTTGATAAAAAACAATATAAATACAATTACCTGTACTTTAATACCTACATCTATTGAAAATAAAAAATATGTGATAAACCATTTTTATTTACAACCAAAATGATACTGATTTTTTTAATGTAAAATGAAAAATCTGGACTTAAAATTCATTGTATAACTTTCATATCAGTTATATGTCGACCTCCAATTTTCAAAGATTATTTTTTAATTTTAAGGGTTGTCACATATGCTGAAATAAGTTAATATATTTATGCATATATAAACTCACACGTGTGAGAGAATATATATGAAATTTGTATATATATATATATATATCCATGTGTGTGTGTGAATATGTGTGAGTGAATATGTGTGTGTGTGCATGTGAATATATATGTGTGTGTGTGTGTGTGAATAAATATAAATATGTCTGTGAGAATATATATGTGTCTGTGTGTGTATGTGATAAAACATAAAGAAAGTACATCAGGCATGTTAAGTGAATAATATTCTTGGCAAACACATTCTATTCAGGTAAATAATATCATTCATATATTTCTGAAAGGCTTTTAACGGGCAAGTGGCAATTGCTTGTGTTAACATTAAGTTTGCTTGGATAGCCTGGAAATCTGAACAAGTGCCGGCCCGTATTTGTCATCTGTGCATATGTATGTCACATTGATAACTAGCTGTTCCCCTTACCTGGAGCACAGCTAGAGATTGGAAAGCTGCCGACCATAATAGCAAAGATGATGACGATCATTGCGCTTTCCAATAAGTCTTCCATGTGCTTTGTTTGTACGATTGCGGCAAATATTAAATGCTAGACTGAGCACAGTATTAATCAAAAAGGGGAAGGTAAAAATATATAAATCGGCACAATTGATTTTGATTCAAAGCTAAAGCAAATTTTAGGATCAAATACAACATTTAAATACAAGTATGAACGTTTCCCTTTTGACGTTTATTATCAACTGAAGACAATATTGAGTAGTTTATTACTAACTAATTTTTTAAAACTGGTTAAATCTTTATCTATGAAATTAAAAGCATATTAGTTGTACACAGTTTACAGGGAAAGTCCACTTGGGACAGTGCATAGGCAGTTAAACTTCAGAACTGTAATACACGATTTTAAATCCTAGCATTCCATTTATATTTGCAATTGGACTAATGCTTTTGAAACAAGTATGATTCCCTACATTGCCCTAGCTATGGATTAAATAGTGCATATTGTGTTATTCAAAAACCTATGAGAGATCAAAAAATAACACTTATCAAAAATGATTGTTCTCAGCCTAATATGACCTAATTTTGTTTATTTGCAAGTCTGTCAGAATGAAAAGAATGCCATATACAAGTGGTTAATGTAACATGGTAGCATACTCAACCTACAATTTTCTATAAAAAAGTGGTTCCAATCTCAACAAATCATTCTTGTATGGCACAATTCATAAATAGGAAATGCTTATATTTTGTTTTGTTTTTTTGTATAGCTTGAATTACATGAATGAAATCACTAAAAATAGTTCATAAAGTAAAAATGTTGACATAGAGAAATAGAAAGCAAGTAATTATTAAAAATTTTAGGGAGTGAAAGTGGTAGAAGCTTGGACTTTTGGAATTGTTTTATACAAGTTCAAATCCCAGTCAAAACCACCACACTTACTTTCAGCTGTCTGGCGCAGATGAGTAAATGAAACTTGGAGGAGTACCTAATCTAGTTGTTAGAATAATACTCATTTCAAAAATCCAGGTGAATGAGACCTATCAACTCAATGAGAGTAACACATCTAGGTGAAGGACAACACTGACTACAAAAAGTCTGGGTAATTTATGGGTATGTAAAATTGGTCTTGTACCTTACTTGGTTTGGGGATCAACCAGGTATGTACTTCTAAGAAATTCTGTTACAGTATTTTTTTTTTAAATAAATAAGGAAAATGAAGGTTTTAGAATATAACCAAGTTTGATTTATCTTTAGAATATTTGTTAAGTCTCTGATCTATACTTTGAGATGTAAATATCAGCATTGGACTATTCCTGTTGTGCTTTCTGGTGTAAGGCTACATTCCAAGGTTACTTGTGTCAATCATTCAACAGACAGAAGATTCACATCTCAACATTAGAATCTTTAATTACCTAGTTTTGATATTTCAACTCTATCTAAATAAATCATAAGTAGGATATATCTACTTGGTAATGCATTAAACCAAGTTAGGCATAAGGCCAGTTTTACATGCTCATTATATCCCTGGATTTTTTGTAATCAGTGTTACCCTTCACCTAGATAAGTTACTCTCCTAAGTTGATGATCTACATTAGCTGGAGACAGTTGAAAGGGAAGGTAGTGGTTTTGACTGAGATTTGAACTTGTATTGTATGATTCTAGAGTCCAAATTTTTACCTCTTTTCCACTTCTCTGCTAAATCATAAGTGGGGATGATTGTGCTAGGACCCACACTAACAGCTATATCATATTATTTATGATGTACTTCCTGCACATTATCTTTTCTTTCAAAATTATATCCTTGGACTTTCAAGACAAAAACCTTTTTTTTATAGCTGATTATACACTTATCACAGGCTAATAATAATAATAATAATAATAATTACTAGCAAAAGCCTAAACATACAGATTGAAACAAACATGCAAATGGAATTGTGTTCTATGCAGGAGTTTGTTTTCTGAAAAGGAAGTGTAAACTTTGTGCATTGATAACAGATCCTAAATTAAATACTATTGCATCTGGGGATTAACATTTACTCTTCCATTGAATAGCCGCTCTTGAAATTTAGATGACAGCCATGATATTGCCTCTTCACACTCGTAGGTTAATGGTTGTGCACTCAATAAACCTATAATTTATAATTATTGTTATTCATCCAAGCACAAAGCCCTTCAATCTAGTGCATGTTAACATCTTCATTAATTAACAATATTATTGATTTTTATTTAAATCCATCGTTTACACCTGCAATACTTTGTTCAGAGCTTTTGTAAGAGTTTTTTAATCAATTTTCTATCCAAAAAATAGTTTATTTTGTTTATAAGGTGAACAATGGTTTGGGATGGTGATTTTTTAAAGCAATTACAGATTAGAATCTAAAAAATTTAAATAGTATAAAAATGTAGATAAAAGATGTTTCCATATCTGAAAGAAAGAAAAAGTAGCAGAGCATTTCCTTTAGAATAAAATGTTCATCTTCTCATTCCTTGGAAATGCAAAATTTTGCTTAATTAATCAGACTTGATGTAAAGTAAGATTCCAACCAAAATGTTTCCACTATACTTTCTAACTCACCTAAATGATTCTTAATGGATTGAAAAGTTTAGTTTCACTTGATTAGTCAATAAATATTCACATTAAAATGTGTAATATACAAATATGTTAAGTTTATAATCCACAACTCAATTAGAAATTCAATTAAAAAAACTTAGCTCTATACAAAAGTTTGTTTGTTTGCTTTTGTTTTATGGCATATCAACCTCTATACAAAAACTCTTCAGATGTCATATGAAAATACATTCGATATTTTCATTTTAATAAGTTACAATAATTTGTAATATATTCTAATGTATATATCTTCATGAACTAAAACACTAAACATTATTTCATACTAGAATAAAAAAAATATCATCAAAATAAAATTGAATTTAACCTATGTTTAAAGATTCATTTTGTATTTAATGTTCTTTTTTTTAACTTCTTTGGAATATAGTGAATCTATTAACAAGTTTAAACCTGAGATTAAGAAACTCCAGAAAAAAATATGAAAAATCTAAAGCAAGATATGTAGAGAAAGCTGCATAAGTTCTCATCAAATATGCCCCTGCTGATCTTCATATATATATATATGTATTATCATAGTTTGAGCGCACGAAGGGAAAATAAATTCCATAATACAGACCGATAGGCTTGAAAAATAATCTTGGTGATTTTAAAGCAAGTAATAAATAATTTCAATCTCCTTATTCAGAACGCCATAAAAATATTTCTATAATTCACTCTGAATATTTTTTATTCATTTCTGTCATGAATTTTCGTGAGCTTCAGGAATTTTAGGACTTTGTGCATGTGCGTGCACTCTTATGCATTTTTACAAAGAAACGGGGGGTAAAACTTTCTTGGATTCGGTTTTCAAGAAAAAAAAAATCCAAAAATCAGTCTTTTTAAAGAGATAAATCTACTGAATACATAACGTTTCTTGAGCATGCACAAAACAAGATCATAGTTATTATAATTTAAGGACCTATAAATAACACTTATTAAATTCATTACTTGAATATGTATATGTGTGTGTCTGTTCCACTGGTAATGTTTATTCTTAAAAATAAGTTTTGACAAGTAAAACAACTAATCGGCTTCTGTCTAAAACTGATTTCTTAAAAACGTAATAATATGCAACTGATTTAAGCTTATTGATTAAACTAATAAATTAATAAATGGTAGCTTTATATTAGGATTGTTGATTTTTTTCTACATCAAATGAACTAATTTATGAATTTTGTAATTGAGAGTCAATGGCATAATGATTTTTAAGATCTCGAATAAATTACTCTTTAAAGAATTTAAAAGTGTAAGGAAAATATTTATTCTAAAAACCGAGTAGATAAGCCCATCAACTCGCCAAGATTAACTCATCCAGGTGAAGGGCAACACTGATTATAAAAAACTCAAGAATATGATGTGCCTGAAAAAACTGGTTTGGGCCTAACTTTGGTTTTCAACTAAGTATATATACTTATATATATGTGTGTGTATATTTGCACTTGAAAGAATTTATAATCAAAGCTTTGTTTTATATTCAGAAAAAAACAATGATGAATCTAACTATAGAAGTACTTTTTTCATTGGATTGATAGAGAAACAAGAATAAAGCTCATACAAAATTTTGTTCTTGTTTGTAGCTAAATCTCACTTTTTTGATTTTCTAGTTAATCTTCATAATCATTTTAATTTTTTTTTCATTACAATAATGAAAAATCCAAGTAGCCTTGCAGTCCATAAAGAACTTACACCCCTTCCCCAGCAACTTTGAGATTTGCAGGGACCCTAAACACGTCCCTGTACACTGATTATAAACAAACTTATATATGTAACACTTTTAGGTTACTTATAGCATTTATTTTCTTTGTTTCAACAGAAATCTACAAAAATCCCAGAGACACAAAATACGTGCACATAATTCTTTTCTTTTTTAGTCGAAAGAAGACAAACCAAGAATAGAGATGATGATCATCTATCAATACCATCATCTTCCCATCCATAGAAAAAAAACAAAAAACACTTTTCCTTCCATCTATTTTTATTCTGTGGTCTTATTTTCTAGGAGACCACGTACAACTTTACACTAATTTTCAGCGATAGCTCCTCATTACTTTCAATCTCTCTCATACACACACAAATCATTTCCTTGAGTTAGAGAACAACTAAGATCAACGACACACATTTTATATCCACATGAATAGATCTATATATACATAATCTAATGTACGCTTCAATGCAACTTCTAGAGCCCTGATTTGTTTCTCGAGTCTAACAAGATATGATGGAAAATACGTATCGTTATTATTGTTTTCTTGTCGTTATTTTTTTCTTTCTTAACCCTCCAGCGAGGCTGAAATAGCAACCAACGAACAACAATATATCTAGGTGTGAAGACAGTGGCCCACAATTTTATTCTTCTCGTTTACATTCCAACAACAGAACACTATCTCATCTATACTTGTCGCTCTGAAATGACAGCTTGGACTTTCACGCCTATTCTTAAAATCTCTTCTTGGCAACAGGATTCAGTGCACTAAAACATAGCTTACGAAAAACATTTCTTCTTTTAATAAATATCTTGAAAGGTTCAATGAAATAGCTTTGACACATCTTAGAAACTATGGAACTACACCCTTCTTTCCTATTATTAGCAAAATTCTGAACCAATGCATATGCATACATTCATAAAAAACTTAACACATACAGTGAACTTATTTTGAAAGAATATATTGTATTCCTTATTTGACTTAAACAGTCCAATATAAAAATTTAGTTTACTGTCTCGACTGCTGAAAATTTACAGCTGTCAAGAGAAGTTTCCACATTGGCTTCTGTTTTTTTTTTGTTTGTTTTTTTACTCTTGAACTTGCTTATACAAACACATGAATACATAAATACAAGAATCAAAATAAGAAATTATGTTCGGACACAAAACTTGATATTATTGGAATATTGATTGTATCTTTGTTTGTTTTATAGAAAAAAATTTAATAAATCCAATGCATATTTTTTACTTGATCAGATTTTTTTCTCCCGAGTTGAAAACCAATATAACAGAACTTAATCTGTATAATTCAAAATCATATGTACATAACTCCATGGATGTTAGCAAATATAATCTAAACAATCATTGTAAATCTATCAGTTTTGAGGGGTTTATGATAGGGTTAACAGAGAACAATACTACAATGAAGAACCTTTTATACATTTAGTAAACTATTTGGTCATTTTTTAAAAACAAGTTTAATAGATTTTGAAAATGATACCTAATTTTGAATAACCATATTTGAATTAAACTATAATATAGAAAATGATATTAATAAAGTCTTTTTAATTTGGCTTACAACAAAAAGTTGTCAGTTCTACCTTGTGTTCTATCATTAGGCTACTTATGTTTCAAAATGTTTAGTGGTTTAATAAACTTATGTGTACAAGAGAATTCATTTACTTATGAGCGCATTAAAATATGTTTTTATGGTGGCAAATCTTCAATCTTTAGAATGGCCAATGAAGAATACTAGAATTTTATATTCTTAAAGACATGAACAATTTTTTATGAAATAACATTCAAGATAATTCATGTCGATTATAAAAATTCTATGAGCCTCTGCAAGAGAATGCATGCACACATATATATTCATTGTTGCATAATCCCATACATATAAAAAAAATCTCCCATGATTTTGAATTCACACTAACAATATGTTTTTAAAAAATATGAGGATTATATTGCGCTATCTTTTAAGAAGTATAAAAGATATTATAGAGCCATCAAAATCACTAGAATGCTTTAATGATGACAATCAAATAAACCAAACTTTTGTCTCTTGTAACCATAGTGCTTATTTGATAATCCTATGTAATTCAGAACCTTAATTGTGTAAAAATCAATCATTTCTGCTTGGTTGCATCTATACTAGCTCAACTCCATTCTTATCTACTTTCAACTTGTCAACAAAGTTAGTTTTTAGTAATACTTATTCATAATAATAGTAATAAAAAGAATAATAATAATAATAATAATAATAATAGACTTGTTATCACTCTAACTCCAGTAAAAGTCACAAGTTTCCAATAGCTTGTTTTGTACACAAACTTCAATTGATAATATGCAGGGGTATCTCTGTCTTTAAAATTCTGTCTAGAATTTAAAGACCAGGATTATATAATACAATTATAATTATGGTTTCTTTTTTTTTTTTGTAAACAAACTAAATACTAAATGATAAACAGCTGTTGATATTTTTCTATCCTTCTAACATTCTATTGGCTTGATCTTGGTTTGAAAATGGTTATGTAACTTTAGTTTTTGACCCCCTTTCATGAACAACCATTTTTAATTAGTAATTCTTATTTAATGAATTATGGAGAACATGCATTCAATACATTGTTAATATCAACATCAACATGAAATCTAACATTTCAGAAAACCAAATGCTATAAATTGAACAAGTTAATTGTACAACTTTTAGAGTAGAGTAGAATAATTTGTACATTAGTTTCTTTGGTGGATTTTAGTTCAATAGCCAATTGGGCCTTTTCTCAACAATCTTGTACAAAACTAAGCAAAATCATCAAATTCTCACTGAGGTTCTATTCCTCACATTTACAAAACAAATAATGCCAGACAAGATTTCTTGAAAACTTCTTCACTTGAAGAAGGAAGCAAACATCAAAACGTGAAAACATAGCAGAATAAATCTTAGAGAACATAATTCTAAAAACTTCAAACAACATTTGTAGAACTGTTTGCAAAAACCAATGTATTTGAAACTTCCAAGGCTTCTTTCTGCCTCAGGAATTTTATTTAACTGTATTTCTGCTTATTCAATCAAGGTGTTGAGTTTATTTGGATTAGGACACAAAAAGAAGTGTTCAATATAGCCAGACTGGCTTTGATTAAAAATTGAATCATTCCTGTTCATAGAAATAATAATTTTTATGAATTAAATTTTTAAGCTCTCGATAACCCATAAAATTTTTTTTCCTTATTTAAGTCAAATCAAAATGTAAATTTTACAATTTAACAATATCTAAAAATATATAAACCTTTTTTTATGTAGTGACCACTTGTGGAGACTAAAGAACCAGCAAAGTCAGGTTGTTTGTTGAACTTTTTTTTGCCAGGATGAGGGATATCCAAGGCTATGATAATATGCTTTTACCAAATAATATTCTTGTCATTTCTTCACTCTTTTTGCAATTTTATCATTTCTTTTAGTTATCTAGTTATTAGTAGGGCTTTTACAACTTGCTTTTATTAAAGAATATTCTTGTCACAGACCTAATAAATAGGGATATAACAAGAATATTCTTTATTAAAGGAATATTGACATTAAGTCTATTCTCATTCTGAATGTGAATTTGCTCAAAGGCTAGTCATCTAGATGTTTTCCTTGGCAAATATTATCAAAAAAAAAAGAGAAAAATAACCCCAAAATACTAAAAGATTTATTGCGATGAATCGTTCAGTCTCTTCTTTCGTCTCTCCAAATATACATATATATCTATATATAAAGAACCAGCAATTCATTAGACAAGCATGATGATACCAATTGTTGAATTATTGTTTTTCTTATCTTTAACTCATTCATATTCATCATTCCTATGACTCTTGAAGGCCATCACTGATATGCTGATATATAAGAAATCAGGCCATTATTAACTAGAGTGAAGAAGTAGAACTCATGATATCTGCAATATTAAAATGATTTGTATTGGAAAATTAAAAAAAAAACAATTTATTAACACACAACAAAAATGGATTTTCTAACCTTATATATGGAAATGTGTCTGTCTGAGTATGTTCCTTCTCTATAGATTCTGTAATGGCAGAACTGGTCTTCTTTAAAATCTCTCCAGATGTACTTCATATCCTTGGGAGTGTTCTTAGCTAGATCTTGCCTTTGAATACCTCCGATAATTATCAAAAATAGATTATAAAAAAAATCAGCTTCTAGAAGGAATAGCACTTTTCAATTTGGATTAAAACTGTAAAAATTGTCATTATAAAAGTAACCGAGTGTTGTAGACACTAAAACTGTGCACAACATATTCTGTAGATTTGAATACCAATTCTCGTTTAAAATGGTAACAACCCTGCTTATTACTGAGGAGCTGTGAAAGATCAAAACTGTTGTCCATTACTGTAATATTATAAATCAGATTATTTTTAGCATAGAGTACATTCTTCATGTTCATTTAAATTTTTAAGTTGTATTTTGGTAGTTTTTTTTTTTTTAAATCAATCCTTTTTGTCACCAACATTTATGCAGTTTAACAGAAACTTATTCTCCATCTATAGATACAAGCTGGACTAACCCCAAACAATTTGATTGTTTTATATATATATATATATATATATATATATATATACCGTATTTTCTGAACTATAAGCCGCTACTTTTTTCAAAGATTTTGGCACGTCACATGACTCACATCAGAAATACTATGATATTCAGTTAAGTTTTATAATATGCTAATTAGATAAGTAATGAGAAGCCGACTTGTCCTGATTAAAAATGTTAAACAGGGGCAGTGCACTTGGCACAGTGGGTAGGCAGTCAGACTTCAGAATTGTAATACACAAGTTCATACCCCAGTTGTTCCATTTTGGTTCATAATTGGACTAATATCCTTGTGAAAGGTATGAATACCCACATTCCCTATAGCTATGGATTAGACAGTACATATTTTGATATTAAAATAATACATGCACCCAAAAAAAGAACATTTATCAAAAAAAGGTTGTTCTTCGCATTAGACTTAGAAAGGTTGACATGCTGTAAAACCAACCAACCAAAGATAACACAAAGAATAAAAATTAAGTTTATAATAATCCAATATTTATTAAGTAGATAGTGGAATGAAAATTTACCAGGTGTTAATCAGGTCAAAATATTAAAAGTGTGCATGTTATTTTAGTTATGGTGAATAGATAGAAATTAATACAAAATAATATTTCAACACCAATGATTGTATTAATTTTGACAAATTCTTTTTATCTAAATAAATTATTTTTCCTTTCAGCAATTGACTAATGAAGGATTCTGAAGATTACTGAAGTTAAAGTCTACGTTCAATTCATATTAATAAATGAATATTATTGGCTCTTTATGTGTGTAGCTACAGTGACCAATTATAACTAGATTTTGATCCAAATATAGCAGCATAAGAAAGTTAATAATATACTTTAGCCATGAGAAATGATAGAAGAGGTTTGTTCCTTATTCCCTGTTATATAATGCTAATTAAGTATTTCTAATTAAGAACTAGTATCAAGGAAGCCTCAAAATCAGAGGCAATGGACATGTGTCATGTGTCAGTTGTTAAATGTGGAAACTGAAGCCATAAGAAAGAAGACATCACTTTCACAAGAATCTATGATCTTCAGCTCATATAAATGACTCGAAATCTATGAGTGAATCAATTGATTAAACAATCTGAAATAGATTTTGTTGTCTGACTTGATTTCAGTAACATAAGAAGAACATTACAGTGTTATCAAGTAGTCAAATCTGTGATGATACTTTTATAAGCAACACTTTATACAAATATTTTATTGCCTTAAACTGTAATACTTTATACAAATGCCCATTCTTATTTAATCTCTTGAACCTAGAAAAGTTGCTATACCAGTCCTGGTGACTAAATGAAAAAGACAAAACAGCTGACATTTCAGCTCTCCATGACTGGCTACTTGGTAATTTTTGCTAATTATGTATTGTCTTTCTTGCTTTTTATATAAGGGTCCAAAGGCTTACATTAATTTCAGAAAATAATAGTTGCACAAATTAGGGACTTAAAAAATCCAGCCTGGAAACTGAAAATTAATAAAAAGCAAAAGTTTGAATAATTATTAGTTATTTTTCTTATGTATTAGAGCTGTGGTTCCCTTCCAGGGGTGTGAGAGGCAGGGCTGCAACTTCTAAGAAATTTCCTTAGTTTAATGAATTGTTTTGCACTTTAAAGGATATGATATCTTTCGAGGAAATTCTAAGAAAATTTTCAAAAACTTAGGACGATAACGTCATGGAAATCCTAAGTTAATAGTATTTTTATTCTTGATTCCTCTTTCATATGTACATTGATGATGAATTGATCTTAATCGTACAACATCATAGTACCAAACAGAAAAAAGATACTCGAGATGTTACTTCTTTGAGTCCTTGCTGAACTACTTTTCAGTGTTTCAGTGTGATACTGCCAATTATCTATATTTCCATTTTTAAACAAAAAGTAAAATGTAGGGGGTGCGAGGTTAGAGCAAAATTTTTTCAGGGGTGCAGGAGTAGAAAAATATTGGGAACCACTGTATTACATCAATGATATGTCCACATTGTTCCAATAACATCTGATATTCCTACAACTTATTTGAACCTCCAAAATTTCTCTAAAATTAACATTAAAATATACATATTCATCTAAATTTAGAGAAATTGTTTCTCTTAGAATAATGTTTCAACAAAACTTGTTTTTTCTACAAGTGTTTGCTATCTAAATCTACCAATCTAAAAAATATTTCAATAAAACTATTTTTTACAATAAGTAATTTGATCTGACATTAAATAGATTAGAAAGTCTTGATATGTTGTAAAAATAAATCATTTTATATAAATTCTTTTTTATAAAAAAATCTTTGAAAGAAAAAAAAAAAACAGAATTTTATAACAAATTGTTTGTTTTTTTATGAAAAATGTTTCAACAAAAAGAAATTAGATGCCAATTTTCTTTTTTTTCACAATGTAATGAAATTAAAGCAAATCTAACCTCTGTACTAAAAACAGTACAACAGAAAACTTATCTTTGCTTTGCTAACATAAGAGCTTTCTGTTTGAGCTATTGCCATAGGCAGAGAAATACGGAGATTTTTGATAAAACATTAGAATCAATCAAGAATTAATGCAGAACCCACAATCAGTAGCAGTAGAGAAAATAAACATAACAGAAATGTTTCTAAATTGTTCTCTAAGTCATAAACTTAAAAGAACTATTTCTTTAAAGAAACAATATCAGCTTATTGCTTTGATTCTATGCCATTGTTGATTATATAAGAAAGTAAAAGACTTGATATAGTGAAGTTTACATCTAGAAATGATTTAAGTAAAAATTTGTGATGATGTACATTTTCATTTGTTAACATGGAAAACAATTTCTAGTTTTAGTTGGCGGTGAAAAGTAAAAGTTTGAATTTTAGAATCATATTACACAAAACAATTACATTCACTTTCCTATGAGGCTTGTTAACTCAAGAGAGTAACTCATCTAGGTGTAAGGATAACATGAATTCCAAAAAAACAGGTAAATGAAAGCCATCAATTCAATGAGAGGAACTTGTCTAGGTGAAAGGAAGACTGATTACAAAAGCCCAGGGATATAATGAGCACATAAAACTGGCCTGGTGCTCATCATTATTACAACTTAATAGTAGGGTTTTTAGCCCTACCTAGGATCAAAACCCGATCCCTATACTAACACTAATAGAAAAAATAAATAAATCAATTATGAAGCTTAGTAAATGTAAACATTTCCCTTTTTATAGAATGAATAAAAAAGAGTTTCAATGTTCCATGGCTTTAAAAGTCGAAGCAGCCTTATGCAATATAGGCTGTTCTGCTTTTGAATAGACAAAACCAAGTTGCAAAAGGAAACAGGGAAGAAAATAATTGCTTCTATAGGCTCACAGAATTAAGCAAAAAAAGAATGACTCACCAAACCCCAGTATGGAAAAGTTATAGCAAAAATGTCATTCCATATTTCTGGAGACTCAATTTTTGATTTCTTCCTCTTTTTTAAGGCTTATATTGACTTTGTGCTTGCTCTTTATCCTCTTTTGACAAAGATTTTGAGTAGATTTTGAGTCAAGACTGAATTATTCAAAATAAATTCATTTAAATAAATAGATTATGTTTTAAAACAAATTTTTGTTTGTCATTCATTGATGCACAATATTGGTCTTATCTGCCAACAATCAGGGATGATGGCATCGTTTCATTTGCTACTGAAGTAACTTTAGCAACTAAATATAAAAAAAAATCAAATTAAACAGCAGACAGTGATTTTTGCTGATAATTTGTGATTTTTATTAAAATGCATTCAGATATGACCAGTGATGATGCCAGGCCATTGTAGCAAACTTTATGAATATTCTATAATAACTTTAATTGCCCAGTATTGGGATATTTTTTGTCACAGTACATTCACTTTATGAAATTTTATTCTTGAACTTCTACAGCCTGTTGGTAAGCTGTTTTTCACTGAGCTTTTAATAAGCTATTAACTATTCCCAACACCCTTTTATGCTCTAATATGCAAGGCCAATGCTTATGCAGATAACACACGATACAACTTGCCTAAATCATTTTTAAAAGATAAACACAGATTTGTATCAATTTCCCTTTATTTTAAGCTTACTTGTATTCGGAAGGAAATCAGATGTTAATCACTAAAGGAATGATATTGACATTGATTCTATCACAATTAAAGAATTCCATGAAAGTCTGATCTGTTCGATGTTATTCTAGGCAGTTCTATGTACATACTTTGGCTTGAGCAAAAGCACTGCTTATTCACTCTTTCTTTCTTTCTCTTTCTTTGAATATACTGGCTTCGTCAATTTCTTCTTTGATCTCTCCTTTAAGGAAAACTTGTGGCTTGTATTTCCAAATCTCTCTTGATATTCTGTATGACTCTTATAATCTCTCTGATTGGCAAGATAAATTCAACTTCCTAAGTTGTCTCAAGAGCAAAACATTCTGTTGCAGTTATTATATTTAGAATTGCATTACATATGATTACATAATAGCTTAAAATGAAAGCAAATTTTAAAGATTATAATATTATGCTATACATTTTATATAACAGTCTTTATACAAAGGTAGTTCCATAAGCAATGCCACCTATTGAATTAAAGAATTACACAGACAAGAGCAGTATAAAATTAATTTTTTTTATGTAGTTACCACCATTCTCAATGCCCTTTTGCCAGCGATGAATGAGAATATGTGCACAGACATGCAGAGGGTGCTTTGTTACTTTCATCTTTTTTTTGGCACTCTGAAATCAAATCATTGTGTCACTCCTTGGTTGCGGTCTCCTCCTAGCGATGCCACTGCTTTCCAGCCTTCTTGAGATTTTTGTAAGGAATTTCGACCAATATCCTCATTTTATTCCAAAAACAAGGTTTTCAGTGTAAATGATGACTATCCGTATGAAAATTCAAGACGTATGATATTTTGTTCTTTCTGTCAACATCCTGTATCTTACATTATTCTTTTTTCTATTACAGATCCTTCATAACTTAAGACTTTACTACAAAATTTACTATCATAGAATTATTTCCTTTTTTTTTCTTTCCTTTTTTATCATTGCATCATTATTTATACAATTATTTTTCCTTTTTTTTCTATTTACCGTTTATTTTTTCCTTCATTTTACCAAATTCCCTTCTCAACACGCACACTTTTTCCTCCAGTCCTCTGACTCGTGCATCTATCATGAGGTGGTGATGTAATCCTTCTTCAAGTTCAACACATGTTAATTTCACTCTGTTTTCATGTGCTATTTCTCTGTATACAATATTTTTCTTCTTGGTGCCTCATTCTGTCTTAAGAATGCACTTATTCCAAGTGGAGCTTACACTTGAATAAATCCTGCTGCACCTGCTAGGATACAGAAGATGTAAACTTTTTTTTCAAAGACTAATATAACATGTTAGAAATAGATAAAAATAATTCTAGGTAAATAAAATACATATAAAGTTGTATATTTCCCTTAAAAAATCATGCACCTTGCAGTAAATCATAGTAATCCAATCATCAGATAATAAAAATTTCTAGCCTACAATACATAATTTACTTGATGTTTAGTCTATATTTCTACTTGGTTCTCAGATCAGCTTTAACAAGGGTTTTCAGGGTGTTACCAACCAATGAGCTTTCTCTGAGAGTAACAGGTTGCATCAGGAAATACAGAACTTCCATCCTATTATATTCGTAACCTAACAACTAACCTTCCAAATTATAATTATTAACTAGATTGTCACACTATTTGAGCATTCAGGCTACATGTAACCACTGGTTTTCTCTTGATCAGACTTTAAGAAAGTGTCCTTGACTCTACTATTCATGAGTTCAAATCCCAGTCAACATTATCACATTCACTTTCAGTTGCCTCAGTCAGATGAGGTTTGTTAATATAGGAGAGTCACCAATCTAGTTGTAACAATATTACTGATTCCCAAAACTCGGATAGATGAGACATGTTAACTTGGGTAAAGTAACCCATCTAAGTAAAGGGCAACATTGATTACAAAAATCCCAAGGATTTAATAAGCATAACTTAATTATATACTATAATTTTTAATGAATATCCACCTTAACTAAACAGAACTTGTATGCTCTGATTTAGAATCAATTCCACTTTCAGATTAATGTCAAATTGCAAAAATTGGTAAAACACATTTAATAAATCTGATGCCATGTATCAGTTTGTAAGAATACCTCTAAAGTTAAAGGTTCTCTAGTAAATAATACCTGTATTTTTTTTTCACCTTTACCACACAGTCTATGTTCTAAAAAATAGTTATAACTAGATTGACATATCACAAAGGATATTATGAGTGAATAGACAAATAAAACATCAATAAAACTGTTAATTGTATTGTCAAAAAAATAGAAAATATAATTTTGTGAAACTTAATCAAAAGCACAATGAATAAAAATAAAAATGAGTGATATAATATAGTTTTAAAATAGGAATTTTACTAAAGAAAACTATGTTAGTTGAAATAAATTGTACTTATTCATAGATTTACGCTTAAATATATGTATGTGTGTGTTTATATCAGTCTAGTCTATTTATCTGTCTATCTATCTCTTTCTCTCTATATATATTCACACATACACATACCACAGAGATAGTCTTTTTGGTTTAATGTAAACAAATATAGTATATACAACTCCTGATCTGAGCAGATATTTCCTGAAAAGTCGCACACATCCAGAATGGCATGTAAAAGGATTTTCTCATAGTTGTGCATGATTCCTTAAAATCAATCTTTGATGTCTTCATAAACTAAAATCCACAAGCGAAGTGAGCAGAAGTTCAGTTTATACAGCGGAAGAATGGTTGATGGTTCTTTTATTTTGATAAAGCTACCAGCATGCTTAAACATACAAGCAAAGGAATGTATTATGAAGAGACATTAGAAACAGACAATAGGCACACATACAGATGTATTATATACATTTCCATAGATTGAAATTACTTAGTATGCAAGCATACATACAAATATATGCATATAATATAAACAAAAATTTCGTACATATAATCAAAGGGATATTTGAGATTATTTCATTTATTTGGAGCATTTTAGTTGCATGCTTTTAGGACATTACAAATAACAGAAGAACATAGAAATATGTTTTATATACAAAATCTTATACATTTACAATTTTTTTAATCTTCATAAAAAAACACACATTATTCATAGCAGTATGCCTTAAATTAAAATTTACATAGGTACATATTGCTATACATGTGAAAGAATTTCTTTCAGAAACATATTATATAAAGTTATAGAAGTGTAAGGCTGTTATGGATTCTTTAGATGTATTCATGCATGCACTTTTGCAATGGATTTAAATAAAATTGCTTTTCATATAACCACAAATGCTTATCAGATGTTTGTTCGTTTGTTAAGATGTAGACATAAATCGATTCACGATAATATGGATTTGAACAGATCTACGACTTTCCCAAACTTACCAAGGTGCATGAAAATACTTATATAGACATAGACACACTATATTTTTTTATCTACCTATATTCATAAATAATAGTGCGAAGTGACAAAAATGCATATGCACAAAGTATATAGGATTAAATTATGTGCTTTGACATTACCCAGTACCATTCATGAACAGAAATTTTCATATACATAAAAATAATGGGTCCTTTCCACATGTATATGCACATTATCTTTCTAGTGTATAGTTATAAGTTTGTTCCAAAAGTTTGTAAGGGTTAGGGTTGAAATTTTACATGCCAAGTAAAAAGAAAACACTTAATATCATTCCTCAAAACAAAGGCCATCATTTTCCAAGACTTTTCTGCCATTGAGCTGCAAGCTTTCAGATCTGGTGAAAGTACCATTTAGCTGGCTTTGAATCAGAGAATTCTTGACATGCTTCCTCAAAATTTTGGGACAACTTAATAATATATTCATTTGAATATACTACAGTATCTGAAAAATATATCAAATAATTTCTTATAACAATATAAAAGTTTGTTATATTGTATCCATTTTTATAAGAATAGTGATCTATAAAGATATTAATTTAAAGATAAAAAGTGGGAAAGAAGCCCAATAATGTCACAAAGCACAAAAAATATTCCATAAAACACACCCATGTATTTACTTATTTAATTCCTGTCAAAGTTATTGATTTGAAAATGTGTTTTCCATCAACAGCAATGATAGAGTTCTTGTTCAAACAACCTTGAGCTATGTGCATGGTTAAAAATTGGATGAAAATTATTTCATAATTCAGGATACATCAGAACAACCCACCATAGTTAATCATTGGTAACACACACACACACACACACAGATGCTAGATAGTTCCGTTAATATAAATATCCATTTAATATCTGCTGATATATAATACACTCAAATGTTTAAATGTATGTATTAATACACACAAACTTTTATAAAAAATCTCGTAGTTATTATTACTAATTTAGGTGTTTTATAAGGTTGTATATAAGTGAATTGAATTATATATTGATCTAAGTAAATACTGAATCCATGTACAAATAAACATGTTTGTTGATCACAATAATCATATCAAATAACATATTTCATCTATTTTACAATAAAATGGATTCATGCAAAAGTACACACACATATTTATGTACATTTGCCTATGATACCAATCAATTAATGCTTTCAATCTGCAGTAGAGAATTTAATCCTTGAATGTATAAGATATTTCATGAAACATAATTAAGATGTGATGATTAAAATAGATCAGAACTGATAATATAAGGATAGTCTTAAAATTTTAATTATTTTTGATGAAGACATAATTGAATGGAAGAATATCTATTAAAAAATGCTAACAAAATCTTTCAATATTAAAGTGTGATATAATTAATTTCTCACGTCATCAATGGAATGCTGTTCATTATTATATTCCCCAATCCATCAATAGGTTGTCAGTTTATTTCATGAAGGTTATATAATTAGAAAAACGAGCATATACAATGCTTTTTTCATAGGCATATTTATTATAGAAATAATTAAAATTATTATCGATGACAAAGAATAGACTTGGCTTAGAGATTTTTACCTATTTAATATCATAGATGAAAATATAAACTTACACAAAATATGCAAATGTGAATACATAGCTTAATAGATTTTAATTTCGTCATTGAATTAAAATTAAATTATTGATTAAATAGCACATAAGAGAGAGAAAGAGAGAGAGTATGTTATTTCTTAAAAAGATAGAAAATATTTTGAAGCAAATATTCGTTTTATTATTATTATTATTTTGAATTCTTACACCAGTCACATCCAGCTCTTGCATGCTGTTACTTACTAGCGGTTTTCACTGAAGACAGAGTGACAGCAAGTGTCCCTGTGATGCTTCAGCAGAATCCGCTCCCTCTCAGTTAAAGACTGTGAGCTAACACTTCTCCTAGGGTTTTTACTACACTATTTCCAGCTACCACACTTGAAATCAGCAGGATCTAGATTTTGCTAACATCTGGTGATGCTTTCTGAAGACAGAGTGACAATAATTCCTTTCTTCCGCACTCCTTGCACTATTATTATTACTAAACAATGATTAGTGATGGAGTTAATTGTATAAACTGGATTTCTTATGTTGGTATAAGTTCAATCAATACTCATTCTATATAAATAAGTAATTGTCTTGATGGCAGGTTTAGTATCTGTTACACAGGTGTTACATTCCAACAGTTTGCTAACCACTACATAAACTAAATTTAAACACTAGGTTCATCTAAAATTACTATGTAAGTAAGCAAGAATTAATAACCAATCTAGATTATTAGATTATTTAGTTTGTATTAAATAAAAAGAGGTTTGTATGGTATGCAATGTGAATCAGGAAATATAATAATATGGATTTTCTGGGTTAAAAGATGGGTTGGAATTATTATTGTTATTGACATGAAATGACAAAAAAAATTTTGACTATAACAATGAAAATGAGAATAGAATTCTGAATAATTTCAATAATGATAATAGTAGTAGGAATTGTTATTAATGAATTGAACTTTTAAAGATACAAAACTTTTATTCATTCATTTTAAATAGAGATGGTTCTTAAGTAACTGCTAGGTTGACATCAAATGTTACTTGTAGTTCAAGGCCATATTGTTTTAGTACTGGACAATAGAAAATGTTAGCATATCAATTTTTAACTACTACAAATATTAAACGGTTCCTAACTATTATCATGATTGATAGTAAAGTATATAATATCAAAAATGATGACACAAACCTAGGAAATTTATTGCATTCACCTTGATGCTTTGATGCTTAAAGCTTTCAAATGAACCATAATGAATTTGTTGAAGTTGCAAGAAAAGTAAGTACAAAAAAAAATCTCATCAATGGTAGGATTTTTTTTTTTTACATTTCAAAGGTGGATTACTCAGTTGAATTTTGAATCTAAAATTGTCGACATTGATCCTATAAATAAAAGACAGAAAACACTTAAAGGAAACCCATCATCATTATGGCAATTGCAGTGATGGGACGGGAATGAACATGTCCATGGGTGACACAATTGTAGTAAAATTGCTTTCCAATTACCGTTTCAATTGGTTGAGAGTGAACAAGTGACAACGCTTATAAATGATCCGTTGTGTATAAACAATTTTAATGATGATGTAGATGGCAAGCATCACTGATAGTATCAACAAGAGAAAAGAAAAAAAGACAGAGGAAAATAAATAGACAATTAAACAAAAGAACAGCTGGCCTGGCAAGTAATATCATAGAGAACAATTGAAAATATTTAGAAAACTTTTGACAAAACTGTTTTAAGAAATGATCATTGCTTTTCCTCTCTCCCTCTCTTTGTCAGATTCTCCCTCTTTGTCTCATGTTTTTCAATAAAAGATCAATAAAATGAGGCTATTTTTAGAAGTTATTTATGTCCTTTGGCAGTGAATCGAGATTGCCTAACAAATGAGTTACAATCTTTTAAAACTCTCCTCTTCATAGTAATACAAATCATCTCCAAATGTTGTTTAGGTTGCACATTTTTTTTAAAGTAGCAGAACAAAATTCTTGGCTAAATCGTATTTTCTGAGATTAAATGTGGATTTATATAAAAAGAAAAAAAAAAACTCAAAAAATATACACTCTTTCTCTTTTACACACACACAAAGAAACAAAACCTTTGTTTAATGCACATAAAATACTCAAGTACTTTGACATACCATTTCTAATTTGGACCCTTAAAATGTCTGTCATAGAAATGTAAGAACAATATAGAATATTGTAGGGAAAATCAACATTTAAAAAAAGAATTCATACAGAAAAGATACTGAGAAACATTCTGGGTTTTCATTCTGTTCTGGGGTTGTTAAACACCCCTATATTCATGGACAATATGGATTCATCTGGTTTATATAATGCCAGTCATTTCTATCTTAAAGCAAGGACTTGTAGTTTAACTACTCACAGTGAACACTAGGATTCTTTCATCTTATAGCTGTATCCCCTTAAACAGGACCACAACACATTCCGATCTACTTTTAACATATTATGATAAGATATAATATTCCATTCCAAAGAAAAGATTGATTATAATTCTTTTGTACAGAATAGTCAAACTATGCAAAGCACTGATATTACCTAAGAATTGTGACTTAAGAAAAAAAATTTTTAAAAAAAGCAAACTACATGGACGAATATTATGACAGATTTATGGCATTGTGCTGATGCAGTTAATAAGGGTAAAACAATGCACATATCTGTGAAGAATAAACATAGAAGCCAGAATTTTAGGAAATTAGTTAAATGAAGTAGTAACTTTTCTGTTAATAGATTTCATTATTGACCACTATGGAAATAAAGGATGAATTTTAAAACAATTCTTTTAAATAATGCACCTATCTTCAATATTAATTATTGCTTATCTCATACAATTACTTACACAGTTGATTTAAAAATCAAATACCTATAAGTTATACATGCATATTACAGATTGTTTCTTATTTCTATAATATTTGATATCTAGTTAATCTAATAGAAAACAATCAACATCACCTAATCTTTGATTCTTGTAGCACTCATAAATAAATGCTATTTCACTACATTGATGAATTCCAATTATTTTACTGATTTCTTTGAAACATTCAACTTTTTTTTAAACAATTGTAATAAATTTATAGAAAATGCAAAAACCCAGAAAAAACTTAAGAAAAATATCTTTAACAATTGTCGTTAATTAAGTTATTGATTAAAAACACATCTTAAGCTGGTAATTTGCAAGATATTCTGATTGATTAATCCACTGGGCAATTCAGCCTGTCATCAGCTTGAACTTGAGTGTGTGTATGTACT
>JAUZSX010139325.1:0-17352 GCA_034780655.1 Idiosepius hallami
TATATAAAGATTTGAAAACTGTTCGCTATTAGTTTCACCATTTTGATCTTCAGGAAAATACCATAGTAAAGAGAAGAGTCTGGAACAAACAAAACTTACATGTGAAGCTATGGTGAAAATAACTTTCAATAAAACTTGCTATAATAATACACATGATATACACCTTGTCAAGCACAAAACCAAGTCAGCACAAGGCCAGATTCATGTGCTCAATATATTTCTAGACTTATCCTTCACCAAAATGAGTTCCTCTCCTTGAGTTATTGAGCCTCATCTACCCAGGTTTTTAGAATCAGTGTTTTTCTTAGATTTAGGAGGGTTACTCCACTGAGTTAATGAACCTCATCCATCCCATTTCAAAAATATTAGCACATCTAAGCTAGTTTCCCTCACCATTTTGGTTCTGATAACCCCAAGTTGGTCGATCTTGAATTTGGATTGGTTTCTTCCTTTTTGCTCCTGGTTTTATGCTTGGAATATTTTTCTCTTCAACAATCTTTTCTTTCTTCACAACTTCTTCTTCTTCTTCAGATTCAATTTCATTGTCACTCACAACACATTTAGATAACAAGTAAGAATCTGAAACATTTATCAAGAATGTTTTTGATTATTTTACGAAAATTTTAAAAAAATGTTTTTTTGAACATTTTAAATTTAAGTATTATATTATGGACCTGCCTCAATTCTTCATCAGAAACAATGTTAAAAATAATGCCAGTGTTGATGTCATGTGACTAAAAACAAAATAAAATTTGAATAGTTTAAATAAGTAAGAGTTATTTCCATTGCATTACGATGAAAAAAAATTAATTAATAATTATTTATGGGATGTTTATATATATATGTCTTTGTGTGTATCTCTCTATATATACGTGTGCATGTGTGTATATTGAAAATTATATTTTGACTATATACAAAAAAATATTAAAAAGACAAATCATTGTTTTGAATGAAGATAATCCAATTCCTGAATCAATCAATAAATAAATAAAATCAATAAAGAAATTTACTTTTTGAATTGGATTAAATTTCACAGGATTTTCTTCTCACCTGTTTGTGAAGCAAAATCTCTTTGTCTGGGTTGATACAATGTCTGGTTGTCATATTGACCCTCTTTATCATTCAACAAAAGCTCGTCTTCAATGTAAGGACTCGTTTCAGAATTCAATGTTGAAACACATTTTGAATGATTGGTCATTCGAGATGACAAAGACTGGCAAGTGGCTGAAATTCATCAATAATAATAATATTTTTGGTCACTTTTCAAAGATTTTACAATCAAATTTTTTTTTAAATTACAAAATAATATCCTACTTCCACTCTGCTAAAAAATAAATTCATTTGATATTTTAAAAAGAACTCAAGCAAAATAAATCATAAGAACCAGGTGTTGTTTCGGACAGCATTTTTATTGGTATTATTATGATTATTATTATTAATAAATAATCAAATCATGATTGTCTAAAAAAATTAGACTTCTTTGGAGAAGGTATTAAACAAATAGAAAACACTTGCCATTTCAATAAATAATGTTATAAAAAAATTGCATATTTCTCAAATAGCTATTTCTAATAGTCAATTTCTTTTAATCCTTTCACATAATCTGTATATCTTTTTTTGTGGACTATTGTCCTCATCTTTAAAGTTGCTGTTTTTCCATGTTTCAGTCAATTAATCGACTGATACACAATTACCCTTCATTATTGACTCAACAATGGAAGACCAGAACAAAACAAAGTTGATTTATAAGATGAAAAAATCCAACCTTTATTGTCCTTAACCACTGACTCCATGGTATAGCAGATAGAAAGAAGCATCAAGTCTCTACAGTTCCAGATGAGAATTTTCTAAGGATAATGGTTTCAATCCTACCTAAGCAAGCTAGAAGATTAGTTAGCCAAAATTGTGGTGAGACAACCTCTATGGAGGGTAGATATTACTGGTGATCTATTTCCAAGATTCAACATACTTACCCAGTCATAGTTGGTGAAATGGTGAAACAACAACTATGAAGATAAGGATAATAGTCTGTAAAAAATGGACATATGCAGTTATTGATAATCTTGTTCACTGGCTAAGCAATTAAAAAAGACTTAATCAAAATATGACTAGAAATTTCTTTGGGTTGAGAATTCCTATTTTAAATAAAGTTCATATTAATTCAGGTATAAATGCCAAAATTTATGATAAATTATTAAACCAGTTCTTAAGATTTTAATATTTGTCAATAGATTTAAGTTTTCGTTTCATTTTTATTTCACTATTTATGGACAAGATGAATGTTTTACACAGAATAGATGTAAAAATATCAGAGTTGGGATTTATTCAGAAAAACATAGACCTTGTTTCAACATAACACACATATATCACTAACAAAATTTAAATCAACAGTTGCAAAAAATATAATGAAAATCAATCTAACTCTTGTCATTTTTCAAAGCATGTCAGATTGATATTATTGCTTTAAATCTTTTCTGCATTACCATTTTTCGAAGATTAAAAAAAAAACATTTTTAAAGACTTTCATTACAATGATTTTTAATCATTATATTTTTTTTATTCTATTAACCTGCTAAGTCCATCTGCAACCGAGTTGTATCATGTCCATGTCTCTCCAGATACTGCAGTCGTTTGAGTTTTTTATCAATTAAAGCATCTTCTCTCGCTTGGTCAATTGTTGCTGCCAATTTTTGGAATTTCTGCTCTTTTGCTTCCTGGCACCAAAACAGAACAAAAAAAAATTGATTTCATATAAAAAAAAAACCCAACAAAATACAAAAGTTTTATTTCTCATCTTCATTGTTATCTTCAAATCGTTTTTTTCAGCTGATGGACACTTCAACCTTCTCCACTGAAACTCAGAGGTCATCAGCTTCAATGTGGCAGAGTCTTCTACAAACTTAAACTCTCATTTCAATTCACGGATATTATGTCTCTTTTCAGTCCCTTGTGTGATCTGTGTTTTTGGTATGTTATTGGGACCTTCAAGACAATGCGTTATATTTTTGGCCTAAAGGCTGGTAGGGTATGACTTTTGACATTGTAGCCATTCCATTTATACAAAAGAGTGTAATAGATGGACCAATCAGAGAGAAAATTAGATGCAAACTATATTATCTAAACCACTAGAAAAGCTTGATTTTACAGTTATTGCGAGACTTTTCTGATGGAAGAATAAAACTCTCCTTGTAAATTTGGATTATCTATATATTATTATAGCAACTTTTTTAATTTTAGTACTTTTTTTAATTTGAGTTTGTTATCAAAGCATGATGATTGGTCAATTGGTTAAGAGAATTTTTAAATCAAAGGAAGTTTTCATTGTTTTCTTATGTTATGATGAGAAGGCTTATGTTTATGTGGGGTTGAAGTTATCAACTACCGTGGAATTGACACGGGTTCTGCTAGTTATTATTATTATTATTAATGGTATCATTAATATCACTGCTAATTGCCTGGAATAACTGTTGCTGCTAAAACAGAATTTTTATTGAATCTGATACAGTTTGGACTAATTTATTTTTCCTTTTCTTTTTATTATAAAACCTTTTTCTTAAGTTTATAATATTTTAAATTTAGAACTGCTTTGTCTAAAACAAAAATGTCTGCGGTACAATCCACATAATGTTAAAGTTTTTATGAAGCAAAGTAAATTTACAGAGAAGATTATGAATAGAAATTTTCTACATTGAGACTTTTTTCCCCATTGTAAAAAAAAAATCAAGTAAATGTTGTTGTTTTTTTACGTTTCTTTTCTTTTCGGTTTATTAATTGCAGCCATAAAATATTGTATTTGACTAAACATATCATCTAGCACTTTAGTAAAGCTTAAGAATGAGTTTATCAAAAACGTTTCTCAAATTTCTTTCTTTTTGGTGTGGGGATGGGGGAAAGAAATAAAAATAACTCCCAATAAAAAAAACAAAATCTCTGAAAAAAAAAATTAATAATAATAATAATAATAATAATAATAATAATAATAATAATAATAATACAACTGTTATAATCAAATGATAAAAAAACCATTTTCTGTTTTCCCAGTAGCAATTCATTCTGGTATTGTAGATTTAATAATTGCTTCTCTTCTTGGAGACGTAGTTCATCTGCTGCCTCTTCCAGCTGCTGCCTATGCCATTCTAATTGCTTCTGTTTCTGCCGTTCGTTTATTTGGGCTTTGAGTTCCAGCTGGGAAACAATGTGAAAATAATTAAAACATTGGAATTAAAACATGACTCAAAGGTTGCAAATTAATTATTTTTTTCTAAATTAAAAAAAAAGAAAATGGAGAATTTGCTTAACCTTTCTTAAAGGAAAACTCATTAACTACGAATAGAAATTTGCTGCCCATTATCTATTTTGCTTTTAATCTTTTCTAAATTTTATAATTCCTGTTTCCTGTCACATTATTAATAAATCTGAATATTTTTTGACAGATCTGTCTGTATAAGACTTAAAAGTGGGCTAATTGCTATATTACATGAAGAGACTATGGTTGCTTGTGCACAGATGGGAAAGGTGTACAACCGTGCTGGGAAACTATGTGGAAAAAGTAAAAAAGTAAGCTTCTATCAGTATTAGAAGTCCTTATACTAAACATTCGCTTTATTTATTGAATAACCCACATGCGTTGTTATCACATAAGAAAGACTGTAATAATGGTGATGTGCGCGTGTTTGTGTAACACTTTCTCTACTCTAGTCTGCATCTCTCTCTCTCTCTCTCTCTCTCTCTCTCTCTCTCTCTCTCTCTCTCGCTCGCTTTCTCTCTCTACAGTCACAAACAAACTAAACTAATACTTTTCTTTATTCAAGTTTCATTCCCCCAAATTCTGTAATATTTGGGTGTTGTTTAAATAATAATAAGAATACAAATATTAAACTTTAAAGAAATATTTTATTTTATTCATCTTTACATGTGTGTCAGGCAGAATTGTCCACTGGCAATAGACATCTTACTCGCTTGGGTGCTAGTTCTCTTACTTGGTCAAGAATAGGTCAGAAAGAGAGAGGGGGAGTAGGAGGGGGAGAACAGAGAGAAAGGAAAAAAAGGAAACTATGTAGCAGTTTTTTGACTGAAGTGTGGAAAGGAAAAAAAAGAGGGCCAAACTGATTGAGTAGATGTGCAGAATGGCCGACTTCTCTAAAATTTATAAAACGGTCATATAAGTTTACTCCTACAATTCTTTTACTTTCATTTTATTATCTATAATTATAAAAGGTTTTCTGTGTATCTGTTTTTCTGTGTGACCTACCCTTTTTTTGTTCCCTATGCACACCCATATCTTATGAGCAATGCAATACATTTTTTAAGGGCATAAATGTGAAATCAGGTCAACACATAGTATTTGACTTCAAAGTCACTAACCCTAACCTTTTGGCATCCCCTCCCCCTTAGATGGTCCTAGTTGGCCAATTTTGAACCAAAAAAAGTACTTTTGGTCATCATGAAAATTTCAAACATTTTCTTTAATTAAACGATTTTTAGTAATTTTGTCAATTTATCAATTTGTTTTCATTCTGACAATTTGCAGATTAAAAGGCATTTTTAAGCATGTGCACAATTTCATTTTTTTTAAATAGTGAGCAGATCAATTTTTTAGACTGTTGTACTTATCAATTGCCTGATGAAAGCAAAAAGTTTTATTGTTGAAATATTTTCAAGCTAACAATGATAAAGATGAGGACAATAGTATAAAAAATAGATATACAAACAATTAATCCTCATCCCAAGGATTTTGAAAAACCATGCAAGATAATTGTTTAATTGTTTGCTTGTTTACTTTATTTTTAATCATATCAATCCTTTTCAGGTCATTTAATGCAAAGAAAAATCATTTGATAAACATTTGTTCAACATGTACTTTTTTAAATAACACAATATGTATTATTTTATCGATGACTAGATAAGATAGATGGAATAAGAAGATTCATACCTTTCCCAAGGGTATTAACCTGTATGTCAACTGGGATTCAAATTAGCATATTATGATGCCAAAGTTCAACTACTCTAAGTGGAATTCCCCCAAAAGAATTGATTAAAATTTTTGTTTAATCAGTTCTTGTGTTCTTGTACAGTTATTTTGATTTTCTACATTCTTCAATCCAGGCAACAGCAATTAACCATTCTATTTATTTATCCTTCATTATTTACGTTCACTGCTCATTTTATCTCTAAGATAAGTTCTCTGAATATCAAATGAAAGTAATATCCTCACACAGAAGAGAATCAAAATTGGATTTTAATATTTACATTTTTCCTATTAAAAGCATTTCCGAATCTTGGTCATTGCATTAAATACCCTTTTAGTCTTTCAGTCCAGATGAAATAACGTCAATCCCAACATCCCTTCCTCCCATTGCCTCAACATCCCCGCCACTCCTGCCCTTCCCTCAAGCAAATAGAAACTACTGTCTTCCTCTTACAATTACTTTATGAGATTCATATCAAACAATGATTCCCAGAATAAAACGTTTTTATTAAGAAGTTGAAAACTCGTTTACAAGCATAACCAGAAATGGTGAAAATAAATAAAGAGAAGAATTTCATTAAAATTAATGGAATATCAGAAATTTTCAGTCCAAGATTTTCATACTTTGAGTGAATCATTTTTTTCCAAATTTCAAACAAAAATTAAAATAACAATAATAATAATAATGGTAGAAGTAGAGGTAATACTTCAATAGTAATAATAGTTGGTCAATTTGTTTCATAGAATATCAACCTTTTTGGTCATTTAATGCCAAGAACAATCATTTCAATCAAGAATCTTTTTTGTCATCTCATTGTTTCGAATTACAAGTTTTGTACTATTTAGTCCATGGCTGGAAAGCATATTGGGATTCACACCTTTCCCAAGGGTACTAAACTCTATGAAACACACACTCGTTCATAATGGCAGCTAAATCCTATGTTTTTTTTAGGAATTTGAAACAATTTCTTCATTAAAAAAGATAAATAGATAAATTCTGTTTAATTCATCTTTCATTTAACTTTGAATAAATTGGATTCCAAACAAGAGGGATTTAAAAAGAATTTTTTTTTCAGATTAAAAACAATTTATAATTTACCATTAATTCTTCATTTTTTTGTTTCTTAATTTCTAATTGCTTCTGGGTCACTGGGTCCATGTACAGGTTAAGATGGCCTCGTAAATGACGAGGGGATCTGCTTACAAAAAAAAAAATTAAAATTAAAAAAAAAACTCTGCAAAAACGTTATTTGATTTTTTAAAATTACTAGAAGTATTGCCTGGCTTTGTCCTGGCACTGGTGACTTACAATTATGGTATGTAAGAAATCCGATAATATAGGAAAGCAGTATCGAACATATGCAAATTTTGTATCAGTGATATATGTAAATTTGGGTGGACTGAATGCTTCGATGTTCGCTATTAGATTTGTGCTTTTTGTGATTTGAGTTTTTATTTATTATAATTCTTTATCCTTTAGCAGCTGTTTTTCCAACTCAAAACTAATTAGAAACTTTTCCTCGAGTCCAAATAACCCATATAACAAATTTCAAGTGTTTAGACACATATTAGCAGAGTAATTTGGCAGAGACCGTCCAATAACTTTCATGCCCTAGCATGCTAAATTTCCAACTCAAAAACAATTAAAAAGCTTGCCTCAGATCTGAATACTCTTTATGTCAAATTCCAAGTCTGTAGAACCAAATTTGGCTGAGGAGTTTGTTAAAGACTGATTGTACACATATACAGATTTTCATTTTATATATTTTTTTATTAGTTACTACAATATTAAAGTTATTTATATTAGATTATACATCATTATTATTATCAAATTTTATAGTATTTATTATCATAATCATCCTTTATTTGTCCACTAATTTGGGATCCAGAGACTTGAAATTCAATATATGGGGTATTCAGTCAAGGGGAATAATTTCTAACCAGTTTTGAGTAGGAAAATTAGCTGCTAAATGGCCAAACTTAAAAGATTAGACCATTGCAGTAGGTGGAGGCACATCAAATTGCAATATTTCAGGCAACTGTCTTTTAAATATGTGCTAAAAAAAATAATTAATGAAAAGTACAACCTTGAAAAAAAAACAAAATTTATGTATAAGATTGAATATTTGGAATTTTTAAAAAACAAAGAATCAGTTTTTAATAAAAAATCTTAAAGTCTTCATTTTTAGCAAATAAACAACTTACTTCTGGCTCTGAAGAGTATCACTTGTGTGTGTCGTAGAAGAAGCTGTTTGACTTAGAGGAAGACCATCCAAGGGCAAACTATATTTATCTTTCTCTTGCAATTTACGTAACCTTTGTTCTTCTTTCTGCTTTTCTAAAAAAAAAAAAAATCAGGAAAATATCAGGAATGGCTCTGATTTTTTTTTTCTTATTGATCTTTTTGTGTAACATTATCAGTCAGCATGGGCCAATGATAATGCAAAGTTTCAACTTTACAATTGATGTTGTAACATTTCATTTAGAGCTCTATGTAACTTAACAGGGTTGACATTACAACATCATCCATATAGAACGGATAGAATAGGATGTCTGAATTAATACAAAAGGAGATCGAGAAGGTATAGTGGAGTCATTATTGTATTGGCTAAAAAAATAGCATTATTGAAAAAAAAATCTAAAGAAAGAGAGCAACACAGAGATAATAAGGAACATATAGACCCCATGGATTGACACGTAGACAGCCTTAATGAAAAAAAAGTGTGCCAACAACACCAGTCAGGACACATTGTTACAGCATAACAAAAATAAAACTATTTGGTTAATATAATTTTGGTAAAGTGACATGTCAATTCTCTTTTATCTTTTGTTTAAACAAAGTGAATATAAAATGGAGACATACAGACAGAAATGAATCAAATAAATAAATCTTATTTGTTGTATAACAATTTGAATGCAAAAGACAATAAAAAAAAAGACTAATGACTTGACTCACCTAATTCCATTAACCATTTTCTTTTCTCTTCTTCTCGAATGCTCGTATAATCAGGGACGTTGTTATTCTGATGAATAACAAAATAATAAGCTTTCTAGAACCATCAAAATGAAGCTTGAGAATTTATGTATTGAATTTCTGGACTACTTTCCTCATCTTTATTTTAGCTATTTTAACAACATTTTAGCCAATGAGACTGAACCATAAATTATAAATGCATTGAAATTCTATAATTCTAGCATTATCTGAAGGTGAGGATTTTAACCTCACCCAAAAGTATTAATTACTAAGAATACATTTTAAGAATTATCATCCCAACCTGATCATGGTTAACAGAATGAGAATAGTCTACCCCTGTGGATTGAATAAAGGTGAGAATGTTAGTCCAAAAATTCAATAAACAAAGAAAATAATAGCTAAACATTTCAAATTAGATATGAAATGAACAAAAGCTTTGTTCTTTAATTAAAGGTAATTTTAGGTTTTCTTGAGAACCCATCACCTCAAAATGAATGTCAATTAGAACTTATATAAATCTTCTCTTAGGACCGTTATACCAAATATCCTGGGGAAAGCGATAGGTTCAATCCTAACAGCGGGTAAAAATAACTAATACCTAATATAGATTGACACAGTGCCTGATAATGTTTGTGGGGTATAGGTAGTCTACGCCTGTAGAGTACAGGGTTAAGTTTGCAGCTGCAAGGAAGGTTCTTGAGTTTGCCATGAAAGTACTTGAGTTTGAATAATACCTGAAGAAGCTCAGAAGGCATATTGGTTGAAATGTTGTGAGGATGAAAATGAAAGTGCTCAGTTGGATATAAAACTGAGTGACACAGTTGGTTGTCAACTAACTAGTAAAACCCAGATATCTCAACAAAAATCGAAACAACACCTGGTTCTTAATGTTTCAGCAATCTCGACTGAGGCAGATGAAACAGTTCCAGAAACAGCGACTAAAATTTCAGATAAACAGGGTTTTAGTCATCTCAGCTGGATGCTGGAAATAGCAGCTGGTATTCAAGGTAAACAGGATTCAGCTACCTTGGCTGGACACCAGAAGCAGCTGCTAGGTTCTAGAGAAAGACAATTGAAAAAAAAAAACTGAAAAACAACCAGAGATAAAAAAAAAAAAATCCAATGAAATTGAAGTAAATATCAAGAATTACTCACATCACCAATTAAGAAGCTACTCCTCATAGCAGCTGGCACTACAGCAACAGGACGGACAGAATTTTTATTGGTATTATTATGATTAATATCAGCATAGTGAAGTTGGTTGGCCATAGATGGCTGATGAGTAGCTGGGGTCATGGCTGATAATTCTGTTGGCAATACAGGAAGAACTGAAGAAGAAGAAGATTCTGTTGTTTTTTCTTTTGGATTAGTGATCTGATGATCAGCCTTGATTGAATGAGAAGAATCTCCTAAATTGGCACTTATTGTCCCTGCTTCATGTTCTGAGGATTTCAAAGGGTTCGTTTGCAGACCATTCTCATTAGCACCTAAACCACTTGTCATTACATTTACCTAGAAACAAAAATTTAAAACATTAGAATTAGTAATTTTATTTATTTGGGAATTCTTTTAGATGAGGCTTCATAATCTATGTATAATTTCTTGCAGACTGTTTTTATCTCTCATAGTTGTTGTTCAGGGCCCATGCTACAGCAGATAGTTGATCAAAATGTGGTGCAATATGTTTACAAGATTCAGAGTTCCTATCCAGTGTCGTGGTTAATCATCTGACAAAGGCTAGAGGATAAACTGTCTGAAACATGGTGAAAAATTTACTCTAAAAGATGGGGACAACAGTCTGGAAAAAAATGATACACAGATTATGAAGCCTCATCCAAATGATTAAAAAAAATAGACAATAAATTTGTTTTTGTTATTCTAATGAATAAAAATGCAACAATATAGTCACTTGTTAAGTTTGCCTCGTCCAACTTTGTGAGCATTCAGTAATAAATAAGAAATAGGAAGTTGTATTTTAACAAGAGGAAAGAAATTACTAGAATGGGAATAACAATTAATAAAGATCGATGAACCTCATTCTTCTGTGTCTTCGTGTTCAACCACCTTTCATTCCAACAACGACCAGATGAAAA
The DNA here is from genome assembly GCA_034780655.1 of Idiosepius hallami. Classification (NCBI taxonomy): domain Eukaryota; kingdom Metazoa; phylum Mollusca; class Cephalopoda; family Idiosepiidae; genus Idiosepius; species Idiosepius hallami. Next base: position 11,036 of record JAUZSX010139325.1, read on the forward strand.
ACAAGGGAAGGAGAATACATCTCTGTCTTGACATTAATTCATGAAGGATCTACACCCTTCAAAGGTGAAGAGCCTTCATAAATTAATGACAGGGCCAACAGGTATCTCATCCGAAACCAAAAGAAGAGAGACCTTGTCAAAAATGCTGAGAAAACCTCATGAAGCTAACAGGGGAAAAATGTAAGTTTAATGAAAAACAATTTACTACTTTTATTCCCAAGGAAAAACTTTTGTAAGGACATACTTTCCCATTCCCTGCAACCAAGGATCATCTGAAGACCAACCATTGTGGTACAGAAACCTTCAAGATTTGTGGTGCAACGGATAAAGGCATTGAACTGATTTTAAAGGTAATTGTTTCAATCAGACCACCAACGGCAATAATAACTAAGAATACATTTCAAGACTTTACATGGTTAGTAGAATAAAAGCAATCTGCCAATGTAGATTGAATAAGGGTTGGTTTCAAAGTTCTGTAAAAGCACAAGATAATGACACAATGGTTCCCAGGTTTGATTACCAAAAAAAAAAGAAGAAGAATTCATCAGTTAAAACTTTGATAAAGATGAAAAAAATAGTCTGCAATTTGAATACACAAATTGTGAATCCTCATTTCACAGATTCTAGTGAAAGGAAATAAACTTGAGAGTACAGTGAAGATTTTAAAGATAACATTCAAGATAAGGACAATAGTTTGAAAACTGGGTTTAAATCTATTTTTGCAAAAATATTAGTTTAGATGATGGTTTACTTTTTTAGAAGAAACAAAGATGAACTACTAATCAGTAAAGCTTGAAGAAATGTTGTATCAATTTTGGACTATTGTCTTCATCTTTATTATTAATAACTTGAGCCAATCAAACCTGGGAAAACTTAATTCCATAATCACAGAACTTTAGACTTAACCTTTTATTCATCCTACAGGGAAGACTGTTCTTCAGACTATTAACCATGACCTTGTAATGCAATATTAGTCATTATTGTCTTAGGGTGGGGTTGAAACCCTGAATCTTTAGGTGAAAATCACCGAGAACAGACAAAATTCAATACCTCCACCTGTTTTGTCACAAGTTCTGGGGTGGGGGAAAACATGAGTGAATTTATGGTACATATAAGTTTTGTATCTAGCCTTATTGTATTATTACTTTTTAGTCTAAAGATGATAAGGAGATTAAGTTAAATGAAGTAAGTTCTTTAGTAAATTTTTACAATTATTCATATATCTATTAATTATTTTGTTTCATTTCACTCATTTAGAGACTTAAATTTTGAAATTTTGTGTTTGTTTATTTGTTTTTGTTTGTGTGTGGGTAGATGGATGGATGGATAGACAAAAACTACATTTTACATATGTTATTAATAAACCTTTTTTATTGTTTTCAACATTAGTCAAAGTTACTTTTCCAGGCCTTTAAATACATCTAACTTTATCCAACTCAGTCGCAACAATTTCTAAAGCAAGAGCATCAAGTCCACAGCCCACAGAATTCTGTGTGGGGGTGGATTATTCAAGGAAGAAATGTCTTCCATACATTTCCTGTTATCTTCCTCCCCCTGCTGTTTTGCAACAATGAATACAAGAAGTTTAGTTTTTTGTTTATTGTTATATAAACACAGTTACAATATAATGAAAACAACCAAATGTTTTATGCTACAAGAAAAAAAATCTTAAAAACACCAAAAAGTGAAGGAGAAATACCATGAAGGCCAGCCAATCAATTGGTCAGGATGCCAGATGATAAAAACAAAAAATAACAAAAAAACATGTTTCTTCTTGGATTTTGTTTCATGGTTTGAAAATTTAATACAAAATCCTTTTAAAATGATGTGGGAAAAGAAAATTTATACTGACCATTCAGAAATGACAAGAGAAACAAAGCAGTAAGTGACAATCTCAATTGGATAGGTCCTATGTACGAAAGGGTGGTGTGGTACACTTAACAAAACAGATTTAAAACTTCAATCATTTTTTTTTTCTTCTCAACAAATTTTCAATCTTACTTGAACCATAAAATCATTTTCAGTTCAGAATCTTTAGATTTATTGAAAGATTTGTCAAAGTTATTAGCAACTCCAGTAAAGATTATATAATATCATAAAAAAAACTTTAATATACAAAGAAATGAATTCCCCTTCAGCAAAGTGTTAATTCTTTTAACTCAAAACTGTATCAAATTCTTTAGAAAGAAACTTAACATCTTTATCCGTGGGTCCTGGAGGATAAAAATTGGGAAAATGAGGACTTATAAACGTAAGCCTGGCTTTGAAAGCTTTTGAATAACTTCAATTTAACAAATAATATAAAAGATAAAATAAATTATAAATTATAAATGTATATATATATATACATATATATACATATATCTATATACATATATATATATAAATTTTATTTAGTCGATATTAGGAGAGTAGTTTTTTCTTTAAGATGATTGATTAGTAATGTTATGAGTTTTTATTCAACAGATATCTCCCTTCAGGCTACTTCATTTGAATTAAGCGATGGAAAAATATATCAATGCTATTTTGTAAAAATCTTATAAACAAGATTTGATTTTCTTTAATTTTTTTTTTTTAGTTTTTCAATTTTTCAAAAGTTCCGTCTGGCATTTTATAAAAACCTAACACGAATGTTTCAAATTGAATATCCCTTTAATTAAAATGTCTCTTATTCTAATTTCTTTTAATTCAAAATAGATCAATATCTATTCCTTCTAGAAACAAATTGTTTCTTTTCTATCAAATAGGTGATGAATGAGTCAAACTTCAAATATAGACTATTTAATCTTCATTGAATTTTATGGCAAACCAACCCTTTTGAGCCATTTAATGCCATATTCTGTGGATTCCACTCACTCTGTCTCAACACTAAGTCATCTTACCACAATTGATATTGATTTGTTTATTGCTTTTTAAATTGTCAGCCATTTTGTATTTACTATTATTCTTGTTATCAATCATGATTAGATATTTTTTGCTTCTACTCCCTTCATTTTTTTAATTTTATGCTTTCAAAATTTAAGATGAGAGATGGACATCAAAGTCAGGCAATTGACTATTGTAGATGAGATTTCTTCTGGAGCTTTAATGGTTGAATTAGACCAAGAAAGCAGAACATTTTTAGAATTTTCAAATAAATTCAATTATTAAATTCTGAAGAAAAATTGAAAGATTTTGATTTTTAAAATTTATCTCTTTAGAGCAGTGGAATTGTTAATTTTTTTGTCTATTAAACTTTTTTGCGATAATGTATTATCTTAAATGATGTTGCTAATAACTTTGACAAAAACTTTAAACAAAACTAAAGATTCTGAACTAAAAATAAAATTAATGGTTCAACTTGGATTTGAAATGAATTTATTTTAAGGTTTTAAAGATGTTGTAAAAGTTAATAGCAACTCCACTAATTTATTTTAAAAACCTTAGCATCCCTTGTTTAATTTAAACAATATTGGTATTGTATTTTCTTTTTATGTACAAAAAAATCTTACATGCACAATAGCCAATATACGGTCATAGATTTACTCCCTTGGGTAAAGACTGGGTCTTTCAGAATACTCTGAGAGTGCGAAAATTCTATAAATACAGGAAGACTGGTTCAAACCTGAACGGGTTAAAAGAGGTCTTCCTGCTCAACAACACCAATACCAAATTGGCTTATTATAATATCAAATATTAAAGGCATAACGGTCTGATGAACTAACAGAGTAGCAAGCAGAATAATAATATTGATTAGATTTGGATAATATAACTTAGGGAAAAATGCCTTAAAGCGAATTGACAGAAATTGGCTCTGAACAGGTGAAATTATACTGTACCTAAGTGACTCCAGGTCACTTACTATCTTCTTCACTTAATACTACCATGCTAAAAAAACATTGTATATTAAGAGCCCCTTACTCATCTGAAGAACATATCACTAAATCCTTCATCTTCTAGTATTTCTCTTTTCCCCCCACCAAACTCTCTCTAAACTCTCTACCTATCTATCTCTATCTATCTCTCATTCTTTGACCTAGGAGTGACCAAAAGAATTTCTCCCAGTTCCACTCCTAGCTTCATGCTATCAACACGTGTCTGCTACTAGCAGGCACTAACTAACTAAAATGTATATAAAAAAATTGATAAAATAATGGTCACCTTTTAAAAGCTAATATTGGTATCCACTTAATCAAATAATACATACCAAACCACAAATATTACAAGTTACTCTCCCGAGATAAGGAACTTCATCTGTCGAGAACTTCATCTGCAGGTGAAAGCGAATGCAAAGGTTTTAACAGGAATTTGAACTCGTGTCATACGATTCCAGACTCTAAGCTTTTACCACAGTACCATCTTCGCTGAGTAATTAATGTATAGATATTATATTTACTTGGTAAACTCAGGGCCAACTAAGAACTAACACATGTTAGGCCAATTTAGGCCATTTTTACGTGCCCATTATATCCCTAGGATTTTCTAATCAGTGTTGACTGTTGCCCTTCACCTAGATGAGATACTTTCCCAAGTTAACGAGCCTTATCTGCCCGAGGCAACTTAAAATAAAGACAATGGTTCTGACTCGGGATTGAACTCGTGTAATACGATTCCAATTCTCCACCTTGGCTGCCAAATTAATTAATATATACTTTTGTTTGTTTGTTTTTATCGGCATATCAACCCTTTTAGGGTATTTTAATTACTTTTGATAAATATTATTTTCAATAGCACAAGTTGCACTATTTGATCCAGAGCTGGAGAGAAAATGGGGATTTCTCTAGGGTACTAGCCGACATGTCAACGTAGACGGAACAAGTTGGATTCGAACCTGCGTACTACGGCTCCGAAGTCCGATTACCTACCCACTGGGTCTTATTGACCACCCCGTATAATTTTGTAATTAATGTATAAATATGTCAAATACAATTTACTTACTCGTTTTTCAGTCGTATTTCCTCATAGTCCGCCCGTGTAAATCCACACAAGATAAATACGGTTGCATACAAAAATGTCACAACCATTCTTTTCGAGACTCGTAAGTTTTCCCAGACCGAATTTTGAGTGAACGATTTGGCATTAAATAGTTTCTGCAGATCAAAGGTACGATCAAGTCGTGTTGAAAACACCGGTTCCTTCTAGATCACCGAAGTTAAGCAACGTAGAGCCTGTTCAGTTCTAAGATGGGTCAAGTCTCGTTAGAGAAACTGGTTCCCGCTAGATCACCGAAGTTAAGGAACGTAGAGACTGTTCAGTTATAAGATGGGTCAAGTCCTGTTAGAGAAACTGGTTTCTGCTAGATCACCGAAGTTAAGCAACGTAGAGCCTGTTCAGTTCTAAGATGAGTCAAGTCTCGTAAGAGAAACTGGTTCCCGCTAGATCACCGAAGTTAAACAACGTAGAGCCTGTTCAGTTCTAAGATGGGTCAGGTCGCGTTGGAGATACCGGTTTCGCGTTAAAGACACCAGTTTTCGCTAGATTATCGAAGTTAAGCAACATAGAGCCTGTTCAATACTTTAATGTGTGATGACTTGGGAATATCAGGCACAGTAGACTAGTCCTCCAGGTTTGGGGTTAGAATAGGGCTAACAAGCCAATTTTGTAAATTCAGTAAAAATTTTCTAGTGATATTAGTAAGGATAGTGGTTATAGTAGAAAATGAAAGCTAAAAGCCCAATTCTGTAAAAAGAGAGAATGTTTGTTAGAGAAACAGCAACGACGGCAGATATGTTGTCGTTGTGGCCCTATGTTCCCTAGTGGAATCAAAGGGCTTAAGATCCGACTAAGGGCAAAGGTTGTTATGATGTGGATTTAGGCTTAGCGAAGAAGAAGGGTTGTGCAACAAAAAAGCCAAAGGAATGGTTAAATATTTACTTGAACTCCGCAACGACGAGAGAATCAAATATACTTGATAACCGAGCTTCAAGATTTAGTTTCTGTTCGAAATAGACAAACAAAATCAATCTAGAACGACAAGGTCGCCCATGACGTTCTTCTTTAAGAAGAACATCGTTATGTCAGCAACCCTCGAATAATCGTTCCCTATTTGAGAAAAAAAAAACCTCCCCATCTCATCTTAAACAATGACACCCCCTTTCACACACAATGGAAGGCTTGACAAACTTCACTCTATTGGTCAATATGTCCTTTGATTGATTGTTCTTCTAACCCAATCAAATTCTTTTCATATATAGCAATTATTGTATGTACTGGTAATTCTATCAAAGCGGGAAAATCTAAGATTAATCCAAGGGTAAAAAAAAATTGATAAAATGAAAAAATACATATCAAGAAAAGAATATATATATATATATATATATATATATCGCTTTGGTCGA
>JAUZSX010139654.1:0-17345 GCA_034780655.1 Idiosepius hallami
AAATTTTCAACTTTCCCCTGCTCGGATCTTGTCCAACTTTTAGTATGATGTTTAGTAGACCCAATCTGACATAAAACCGCAAAAAAATAAAATGTTGCAATTTTTTTGGGGTTTTTCGTATTTTGACTGGACTATAACGCTGATCATTGAATCAACTACACGCTCTATCACTGATTTTGAACATCTTCAATAATTGATATTCATTAGTGTTTAGTTTTGGATTTCTTTTTAAATTAGGAATTTTAGTGTTGTACAGTTGGAGTGGACCAGGACCATCATTTGGATTCAGTTCTTAAGTAATAATACTTTTTGCTGGTGAATGATGAATTTAGTCACAGGAGATAACTTGGAAGAGTACACTTACACTTCCGGGTAATTTCTTATGAGTAGAGCTATTGTGTATTAGATTTTCAGGTTGTTACTGCGGTCTTCATCTTTATTATTGTTTCTTCACAACTCTTTGACCAATCCTTTAGCCCTCTTCCAGTCATTGAACTATAAAAGAAATATTTTTCATTTATGAAAAAATGTTACTTGGAGATAGTTATATCTGTTATATTAGAAAAAAATTGAGGGTTACAATTTAGGACGAATCCTGGTTCTTTCTTTCGTTCTTTTTTTATTATCTCGAGCTACTTAAACAGCAGGACATAAATAAGTGTATTTTTAAGATTGTAGGACAAAAGTCCACAGAAATATGGAAAAATAAAGAAAAGATTAAATGTTAAACAAAAGACGGATAAAAAAAATCTAATAATAATTTTTCTTATTTAAATTTAATACAACTAATTAAAACCATAACATTATTTCAATAGTAACTTTCAACGAATATCTTATTTTTAAAGACAACCTGATTTATAGGTATTGCATTTACATATTTATTGATTCAATGCTTATCAAGTTTAAGATAGGGTTTGTACCAATTAATTATTCTGCTGTTTTTTCAGTAAGGATTTATTTTAAAAAAAAATGATTTTGAATCGTCAACATGAAAAATAATAGATATGATATTTTTATTTGATTACAGTTTAAAAAAAAGCAAGCATTAAACATTTTCTTTTTCTTTTTTTCTAATCTAAAGATGTACCTTGATAATTTGTGTTTGAATAATTCAGGCTGTTGTGCTCATTTTTATAGATAGTCTTTACTGAATTCTTGAGATTATGCTTAAAAAATTGTACATTGAGTTTTCGGACTGTTGCTTTAAACTTCCTCTTTGAAAGTGATATTTGTACAACACAATGAATAAAACTTATCGCTATTTACTTATTTTTGGTAATTTGAGAATGTAAAGTAAAATTTGACAAATAGAAGATCCAATTTTATTCCGATTAAGTAGGCATGTTCTCTTGAAGATAGAGGATTAGCACATGGACCTTGGAATATTATTATTCAAGTTCAAACCCTATTCATTCTGTTTAGATTGACATTTGAACCAAAACTTTTAAGAAAGATATAAACTTCAAAATTTTCTCCAACTATGGATTAAATTTCACATTTGGTGCTATTCAAAACAATATAAAGGGTGTTTATTAAAAATGATTGACAAAGGTTAATAAATCATAAAACAAACTAACCTAATCAAATAAAAAAGTCTGTAAATATATCTCTATTGTTTTCATTCACTACTTACATAAGATAGGTCTTAAAAATGGATTTATTCTAATGAAGACAGGCATTTCCATAATGATGTAAACTGTACAAAATATAATGCACTTACAATCTTGAACATTACTTATAAAGTCAGTTGTATCTTTGGTTTATGATGGTCTTGTAGGAGGTTTAAATTTCTCAAGCATTGTGCCACCAATTAGCATTTAGTATCCTGTGACAATGATACATAATGCAAAGTTTTTTTATTTGATGTAACAATGATGTAATGGGTGTTGATAGGTTATCAGATATTTATTTTATCTTTCATGTCATCCAATCATGGAAGTAATTTTAGAGATACAGATATGTCATTTTGATTGATTGACTTGTTTATGTATCTTTTTTTTTACTTTAAACCGTAACAAACCTAGTTTCAAAATGCTTGTATTGCAAAATCACCAACAGGTTAAAACAGCATCCATACATTAGAGTTCCTAAGTGAACAATTGTAGTCATAGCGACTTGAAATGATTGCTATATTTTTCACATTTCTCACATCTTTTAATTTATACACTCATGGAATCAAGTCTTTTTAATCAGTTTGTGAGTAAATAAAAGTTGCAAGATTTGAAATATATTGCTATATTTGATAGATATTATTCATTGTTATCGAAGTGTTTTTAATTTTTGATACCATCGCCTTTAGAACTAAGTCTTTTTTTACAGGTGTTAGTTATATTTGACAGAATTCAAATTATAAAATAAGATTCTCAAGCATAAACAAAATTCTAAAAAACAAAAAAAAATCTGGCTGAGGCAATAATGAGAATTCAAAGAAATAATAATTGCCATTGCATGGAGGCAAGATGAAATAACTTCTAGACAAAAGGTCTTTATTTTGAGAATAGAATAATTTTAAGTTAAAGCCATTTCTAGGTTAGGTTATAACCTTCCAAAATGTCATGAAATTTCTTAATGACTAATTTGAAGCTAAGAAGAAAAAAAAGAAATCAAAATAAATACTAAAAATGATAAATCTTTCACTTACTTAACTATGTGACAATGATTGCTAGTTTTTTAAAATGGCTTGCTGGCAAGCAGGCAAAGGTTCGTTGGAAAGAACTAGCATGCTTGTTTACTAAATTTAGATAGACAATTAACATTTAGAGGTCCATTAATTCTCAGAGTAGATCCAATACTTTAAATGAGAATATCTTTCCTAAAACACAACACTTAATGCTCCAGTCTTACCAATCGTTTTATTTATTCTATTTTAAGTATGTCTAGAGTTGACCTAGTGTGTCCTAAAATACAATCTTTAATGGATAAAATGTCAAACACTAAGAAATGATAACACATCTTTTTTTTTCTATTTTATGGCATATCAACCTTTGAAGTTTATTTAATATGAACATTCATAGAGCACAAACTTCCAAGTTTATTCCATCACTCATCATTAAATTGATTTTAGAAAGGCAATTCTATGTATTATTAATTGAAAATGCATTGAAAAAAGAGGTCATTAAGTAAAAGTATTTAGTTTTTCAATGTGAATTCTTTAGTAAAGAATCCTTTTTAAAATATTCATTTCTTATCCAGATCTTACAACTTCAATGGGAACAAAATATTTCCATGAGAAAATCATTGATATATGATAATTTAGTATAGTTTGGCAGTAGGTTATTCACTACACAAGTTTCATTGAACCTTACTAAATTCTTTTTTTTTTTTTGTTTTTTTTTAATGACTTTCATCCCAGTTCTTTCCTATTGCTCTCTTAGGACTCTTAATAACTCTCCATTTTCTCGCCAAAAGTACTATAGAGTATATTTAATAAGATGGAGAGCTGTATACACTCATCTAGAATCGAGAGTCTTAATTCTATAACAGGAAACAAATCCCTTTATCCTTATTATATGATAAGTTTTGTGTAAATTCATTAGGAAACAATCAGATATCCTTTTTGTTGGAGGTAATAATTAGATAAATTTTAAAACAAAAAAATTTTTTTTTAGGTTTTTGCTTAAGAACTTATTTTTTGCATTAAAAAAAAAATCACTCTAAACATTTTAAAGCCTTTTTGTCAATAGAAAGAATAAATTTGATCTCGTAAAAACACCAATAGAAATTCTGATTGCGTTGTTTTAGCTCTAATACTTATCAGTGCAATAAATTTGTATTGTCTACTTTAAGCCTTGCAATTTCCCTTGTAAAATTTCATCTTAAGTTAGCATTAAAGTTTGATTTGATAGATTTCTTTAATATTAGTTTTGAATTTTGATCTGGAAATATTCCATGCATGGAAGTAATTAAAAAATTATCTGCACTTTATAATAAAGATATGTTAGGGTAAAATTGCAGTTACATTTGATTTGTTTCTCTATGTATGATTAGTGAGCAAGGGTGGACTCTCTACTTTGTAGTTGATTACTTATTCACAATGTCTGTTTTCTTCTAACCTATCACTCTTAGGTGCCAAGTTAGTTTTAAAATGTATGATTCATTGCATCTGTCTCAGAAGGCCATCCCTCCAGGCAGCACTACAAGGGAGGGCTACGTTCATTGTCCAGTGCCTCATGTGCACCAAAAGGGGAATTTAGAGGTGTGAGAGACTGGCAGTTTATTAAAGCATGTGGTAGGGCAATTTTTCTCATGAGTACATAAAACTGCTACTATAAAGTTGTAGCCAGGATATTCTAATTTCTGTGTAATAATGCTTAGGGTATGATTGCACTTTATAGTCATGCCAATAATTAATTATTCCTTTTGTATGATGATATAAATAGCTTATGATATATTCAAATACATCATTAGCCCACTTGAAGTGGAACCTCCATGGCCTTCTGGAAACCACCTGGCAGGAAACAGTTAAAAAATAAACATACACATGATATATACTTTGTTGAACACCAAACTGGGTTAAGCATAAAGCCAGTTTTATATACCCATTCCCCACCCTGCCAGGCTTTTCGAAATCAATGTTGTTCTTCATCTTGATGAGTTACTCTCATTGAGTGACCGGGCCTCACACACATTTATTTAGCCGTTGTTATAGGTGTCTGATTTATAAACACAATGATTAATTTTTCTAAATTTTAAGTTCTATGATTGCCTATATGTGTAAAATTAAGTAACTGAAATCCATGCATTTAGTTAAGATGATGGGACTACTCTCTATTAAAGAAAAAAAAAATGTTTTTAATCTTTTTTTTTTCTTGAGTTTAGGAATAAATGATAATGGTTGTTTTCTAGATTACCATTAATGAAACATTTCATAAAAATCTGTAATGTAGACTGATAAGTCATTTTTTCTACATAAAAACACTAGTCTGAATTTAGGAATAAAATTATATTTATTTTCATATGATCTAACCTTGTGAACTGAACACTATAAGAAAAATTAATAGTTTTATTTTCACTTTTAAATAATTGTTGGAAGAAAGGATTTTTTTCAATTTTAGAGTTTTGTGCAAAATTTATTAAGCTAAGTGTCTTGATTCAACTGTTTTTAAAGTAATGTTAGTAATACAACAAATGACCTCATGTCTACTCACACTGATGGTTTGTTGATGCCCTTTTACTTATTTTTGCTTGAAAATATATTTACCGTTTGATGTGAAACAGAAATGAAATTCATGAAGCTTTGTAGCTTAAAACGAAAAACCAGGATGTTGGGATTGGAAGATATTCCCTTGATAGCATTTATAAAAAGTAGAAGGAAAGAAGAAATCTTTGTTTTTTTATTTTCTTTAGCTTGAATAAAATTCTTATAAGTCAACAGAATAAGCGCCTTGGCTTTTATATCTCTGAATTCTATATTACTTTAGAGATCCTTAATCATCCCCCAAACCACTAAGCAATTGGAATCTTAGCTGCCTAAAAGTCATATTAGAAATTGCATAAAAATGATTAACAGCTTGTAAAAAAGTTGACAATTATAATTTGTTATTAATAAAAGGAATAAATCTGTTAAGCATTTGTATAAATTTATGAAAACTAGTCATATCCATAGAATATATTCTACGGTCAAGTCGCGTTTGAGACACCGGTTCCCATCAGATCACTGAAGTTAAGCAACGTCTAGTCTGGTCAGTAGTAAGATATGTGACCATTTAAGAATACCAAGTAGTGTATCTTGTGCTGGGGTGGGAAATACCCAGGTTAGTGTCTGGGGGCACAGTTAGACCACTGCGTTGATGCACCTTTAGTCTTTAGCTAGACAGGCATTTATACATGCAGTTGAGGACCGGTTGTGAAGTTCAAATTCCCATGGGACTCAACACTTAAACGTGTGTGTTCAGTAGTTGAACTGGCTAAACATGCAGAGGTCAGTATGCCGACACACACACAAAAACACACAATATATTCTATATTTTAAGAAATTTGAATAATAAATGGGTTTATGTTGATTATAATCAGACTGTTGTTTTAATTCTTTTTATTTATTATTTTTATTGTTGAACACACAACTGCCTGATGGTCAGTAGATAAAAATCATCTATACCAAATCCATTGATTCAAACAATCCGGTTAGGATGTTGCAAGTTTAGTTTTGATCAGTGTTAAATATTTCTAAGAATAGCCATCAAAATTAGCTTTGATAGTTAGTCATATTTAATTTAATCCACAGGAGTCCATTAAATAAATTATTTTGATTGAAGTCCTCTGAAAAATTTCACTTAATGATCTAGGCTTTTGAGTTCAACAAAAAATCCTGAAAAAATTTGATGGCCAATTTTTTTGTAATATGTTTATCATTGTACATATTATGTATATAATTTTTCAATTCTAAAATCAGAAGTTTGATTTCTCTACATTCTGTAAAGATAAAACCATATCTCAAAAATTCAGTTTATAAAAGACATATTGAGTACCAATAAACTTAAGTTCTTATTATGGATTTTTGCTGTTCTTTTAGTCTTCACAAATTGACAGCTTAAGAAAAGAATTGGTCAATAGATAATCTCTTTCTTAGATAATCTGAATCATTCAATTTCTGGAAAATTGTTTTGTAAGATTTCAGCATCTTCTATCTATAAGACTCACAGAAATATTTTTGTCTCCTTCAGTTTGTCTTTATATCAAAATTTCACTTCTATTAAACAAGCTTGATTAAATTATAGACACATTAATTTTTTTACACATGTCAATTTTCAAAATTAAAACTTGTGAATAAGTACATAATACATACATCAATATATATCATTTTATCTTTTTATTATAGATATTTTATTTTAACTTTATAAATTTAGATGTATCTTTTATAAAAGTTCAATTTTATTTTTTTGAGCATGAAGATGATACACAAAATAAGATTCAAAGAACTCCTTAACTCTTGTTTTTGTAAATTCCAGAGCTCAAACCCTAGTTATTCACTTTAAAACTTATACATTTGAGAAAAGTAAATTATAAATTATATCCGATTTAACAAAGAAAATTAAGTCAAGAAGCATAAAATGATTATTTGAAAACCTTATCTGTGTTGTGGCTAAAGTCAAAGCATAAAAGGCATTGTAAATAGATTTAGATAATCCCTCGGCTTTCTTTTATATTTGATTAGCTAGAGTATTTAAAAAAAGATATAACTTTTAGCGCAATGAATTTCTCCAAACTCTTGTGGTCATTGTATGTTATTTTGAAGGATTTGATTTTTTAAAAACAAAATGTGCTATTAAACTAATGGAAAAGAATCACAATATTATACTGTCATAAGTGTCATGCTGTTTTTAAATATATATATCTTGCTTTTTTGTTTTGTTTATGAAATGTGTCAATGTGAGTGCTTGGTATCTTTTACAGAAGCAATGGTGCATAAATGTGTAGTGAGTGTGTACACTGATTTCAGCTTCAGAAAGAAAGAAAGAAAAAGGCTGCATAATTGTGTATTCCTATTTTAGGGATGCATCAGAAGAAGCAAACAGTTGTAAAAGAGGATATAATTTTTTATTGTTATATGTTTCTATTCTATATAGGTGTGTTTGTTTATCAAAATCCATACACATTTTCATTTCAAATTATATACTCTTACTAACAATTAGAATTTATAGGATTTGTTTCCTTTATTTATAATTAGGCATGTGAATTATGATTATGAACATTTTACCTCTATGAAACTTTTTAACCATTATTTTACCTTGGTGAAATCCATTGTTATTTTATGCAAAATCCAAATATTAATTTATATATAAAAATCAAGACAGAATAAAGAATATATGTTTACGTTTCAGAATTGAGATTTATGAAGAAAAATGCTGACATGTTTTAACATGGAAATTTTCATAAATCTCTGACAAAATTGAAATCAATATTTGGATAGATTTAATGAAAATCAGTCAAACTTTATTTTCAAAGTAGGTCAGATTGTTTATGTTGCTTTAAATCTTTAAAAATGCTAATGCACAAAAGACAGCAATTTAAACTAGGTATTTTGCAAATATGTGCAGAAACTCAGTGTTTTTTTTTTAATTTCTTCATACAATTGTTTAAAAATTAAACAAATAAATTAAAAAGTTTTATTAACATTTTATTTTTTTAATTTATAGAAATGTAAATAATTTTAAAGCTTGAATATTTATTTATTTATAATAATTTATATTCAAAAGATTCAAATATTTTGAAATTCAGTTTTTGTACACTTTTTATCTTTACAATTATTTCTATTGCTAGAATCTTTTTTTAAAAAAATGATACTTTTTAAAAGAATGTATTAAAAATAAAACTTCTCTTTTACCTATGATTTTGCTTATTTTTTTCTTATTTTATTTCATTCAAATTTAATTAATATATTCTTTCATAACAAATATCATAGAATTAATATTATCTCTTTTACAGATGACCAAAGTAGAAAATACTTTTTTTTTTATAAATCACTAAAACATTTCTATAAAACACCAATTTGATTTTTGTTTTTGATAGTTCTTCTTTCTAAATTTCCCAATTAAAACAGATATAATGAGCTTACTAATCAATATACAAAAATAATGTAAGTTGAATTGAAAAGCAAATTATTTCTATTAGCATCATTAAAAAGGTTCTCAGAAAATCAAATCATCAAGTATTCTTGTTTGGTTTTACAATTTTTAATAATAATTATAATGTCAAACTGTTATGGCAAACTGCTTCTTCTTTGTCTGAATTCACAGAAGATATTTCCACTTGTTTTCTTAATAAATGATACAATAACCGAAGCATGCTTTAAAGTTTTCTCATCATAAGCTTAAATACTTGTCTTTATCTCAGCACTTATTATATATCTATTCTACATTCCCTTTGTGTTTCTGTAGTCGCTTAAGATTTTATTTGTGTTACATGCATTTATTTACAATCATATCAGCCTGCAATCTTCATATCCAATATCTTCTAACATAGAGATTTTATGTTTTACTAAGATAATGAATATAACGAAAACATTAATTTTTGAAGTCCTCATCAAGAGAACTAATTAATGGCTTTATTAGCAGCTTAAGCTGAGGTTTATCAACATTTGCTTTATAATTCTTTCTTTATTTTGAATTTACCTTGGTTATAGCCTTAAACAGTGAATAATGATGTAGATTAATTTGGGCTTAGGAAATTTGGAATTAATTTTTATTAATCATTAAGTATCTGATCCACTCTGGATAAAATATCTTGTACTGATTGTCCCAATCTAGTAACTCCGTCTTGATTATTATCAATTTAGTCAGACTTTAATTCTCACCTTTAATTGTATCTACCTAAGGAAAGCTGAAGAGCCTATTGGTTAAAACATTGTGAAGGTAATGTTGAAACTTAGGGTAGAAGTTTGAATAACTTGAAAAAAGATATTGTAAATACTTTTGAGATATACTTTTTTATATGTCAACAAACTATTTGTTCTAAATCATAAATTTACAAAACAACGATCTTAGCATTTAATAACTCCTAGGAGTGGATATTCATTTGAGCATATTCTCTTCAGAGCCTGAAAGCTCCTGAGATTGGCATTTAGCTTTTATTCCCTAGTGCCAAATGAATGAATAGTACTTACCTTCTCCTTGATGGAATGGAACTCAAAAGAACTTTGACCTGATTAATCTGGAAGCTATTTATACAGCTGTGTAAAGAAAATAAATTTTAGGGCCATACCTTTCTTATGATATTAATCTCAATATAAAAGAATTATATTGATAACAGATTGATATATTAATATGTTTATATACTTATAAATAAAGAAATCATTTTTCACATCTGTTTAATGATAAAAATCAAAACAGTAAGAATTTGTAAAAAGATTTATTCTGAAGATGTTAACATGTTTCAACACATAATGATAAATTAATTATTATAATGTTAAAATTCAATTGACTTTCATTACATTTCTGCAAGTATTGATTTAGATTTTGTCAGTGATATATGAAAATTTCTATGTAAAATAGATGTCATTTAGAACTTTTTAAAAATCTCCATCCTTATATATTTATATATATTCTTTAATCTGTTTTAAATTTATATATATTTTGTTTAAAACATTAATCTCCAGTCAAAATAAGATATTTTACAAAATTTAGACTGGATTGTAAATGTTTTAATAACAAAAATATTTTAACTGATATAATAGAAAATCTCCTGATATTTCTTACTTTCAGAAATATCTGAATCTTATTGTTAATCTTATTGAATCTAAGTGTTATTAAATAGAATAGCTTAACCAACATTATTCAAAGCTTGAATGTTTTCATTGATTTTAACTTATATGATAAGATATGATATTGTTTGTATCTGAAAATTTTGAGCAGTTAGAACTTCAGTATCTGAGACAAATATAATCCATTTGATTAATAAAGTTTTAATATTTTAAAGGCAAATTTGAGTGATAAGAAATTATAGGAATTGAATATGTCTCATTGGGTGAATATCAGTAGATATGCATACAACTTGTTCTGATAGACACAGCTGAATAACAGCTCACTTCTTTAAAATGTCAACCAATGCTTGGTATTCATTAGATCAACCTAGAGGATATAAGAAAACATGGAATTTATTTCAAAGTATTCTGACTGAAATTAGAATTTGGGTAGCATTTGAATAGCTCACAATAAAAAGAAATGTCTATGAGATTATTGTATAAAAAGAGCAGAAAAACCCATTATGTCAACACTGAGGATGAAAGTTTAATAAATGATTACTTTATCTGGCCAGACAGCCATCATCATCATCATCATCATTATCAATGGCACTAGCTGATTAGTCAATTATCATTGCATCTACACTTATCATTGTCACTGAAGGCCAAAGTAAAATGAGATCTGTCAAAAATAATGATTTAGCCAATCATTTCATCATAATGTAAATCGACTTTAAAGCCTATCCTTTTTTTGAATGAAACCATTTAATTTTGACCTTCAGTTTCTTTCAATCTTTTACCAATACATTTTATATTGATGATTATTCTGATATTTTGTCTAAGGTGTATTTTATTACTTGAATATCTTGATTTAACAAAAATGTATTTTTAAATATATACACTAAAATTTCATCTCTCCAACACTATGTAAATCTTTGTATAAGCACACAAATTTTATTTATTGCTTCTTATTATACACTTGTCTAAAATTGTGAATTCTCATAGAATGGAGACTTAATGAATTTCTACTTACATCTTTCGGTTATTCAACTCCTATTAAAATTATAATAGCTTGCTCAGGAGTTGTGTTTGACCTTTTAGCAGCTATTTTTTTTAATCGAAAGCCAAACTAAATTTTGTTCCACATCCCTGAATACTCCATATATCAAATTCATTTTTAAAAAAAAATATTCTTCTTTTCTTGACACTAATATTCTTCTATTATAAATAACATTCAAATATGATAAAGTGGTAGAAATAGTGATTTTCTTTCAAATGTGACAGTTGTGTAACTATTCCTTGATGCATGATATTGAAATCAAAATTTATTACTATTACATAAAAGCCACACAAAGTCAGCAAAACATTTCTAAAGACAATAACTATAGATAATAGTATTTCAAAAGCAAAGGGAAAATCTCATTTGGCAGTTTGCCTATAATAGCTAGAAATTTATATAGAAAATATAACATTTTCAACTAGTTTCATTTTTTGTTAGAAAATCTTCCACCATTAAAACTATTCTGCAATGAGGAAATATAATGTAGGAGTCAACCTAAATGGACTCTATTATAGTTCCTGAGAATCAGGTCAAAAATGATACTACCCAGACAAACATGATCTGCTTGACTCTCTTCTTCTCACTAAGGTGGATGTCCCATGTTTATAAAGAACTGCTATGCCAGAATCCACTTCTCTCTCTCTCTCTCTACTTCTCTCTTTTTTCTCTCTCTAACCCCTGACCTATCCTTAACCAAAGAGAATTCAGTATCCAACTAGCCTGTAAGATGTCTATTGCGTGTGGACAGTTCTGCTAGCTACACATGGTACTCAGATCAACATGTAAAAATGAATAAAATAAAAAATATTTCTTTTAAAGGTTAATATTTGTATTCTTATTATTATTCAAAAAACACAAATGTAGAACATTATTAAAGCATATATTTCTCATTCATGTTAAATCAAGATCAAAATATGAGAGATCTAAAAAAATCTCTCAAGCAAGAGATTGTAAGAAATGAAGAAGATAATTTTTTTTGTGTATGTGTGTGTGTGATGTTGATATATCTTCAACAGCGACGGTGAAGCATTGGTAAAAGCTCGGGCTATGAAATAGTATTACGCGAGTTTAAATCCCAGTCAAATACCATTACATTCACCTTTAGCAGCCTTGGGCAGATGGGGCTCGTTAACTCGGGAGAGCAGCTCATCTAGGTGAAGATTAACACTGAATGTAAAAAGCCCGGGTAAGAGCACGGAAAAATGGCCTTGTGCCAAACTTGGGTTGGTGCTCACAAAGTAAATATAATATCTTCAACATTTGAAGCTTAATGTTTAAGCCATAGGTTGAAAAAAAAGTAGATTTATATTTTGTCATTTGTTTGAAACTGTATGCAATGAATGATATATTTTTTTATAAATTCTGTATAAAATACAATATATTGTGTAGTGATGAAGTGTCTAAAGGATTTAAAATAGCTCTTTTGATATTTGTAAAGTGAAAAACATCTGGACTTGCTTTTGTATATTGTTTTAATTTGGGTTTCTAATTTTTGTAATTGTTCTCTTCACCTTTATTGATACCATCAAAATGATTTGGCATTGTTGGATTTGTAGAATCCATACAGATTAAAAACTATTTGAAATCTTGAAGATCTACCCTGATAGTTTATATTTCTAGTTTTCTAAACATTGCTATAATACCAATGAATAATAGTCCCAAAACTTTAAACACAAATTATCAATCTTTGACTGATAATTTTATATGATATAGACATATTGAAACCTTAATTAGTTTGCCGATTTCAAACTCCAGATAACTTGTTGCGTTTATCTTCAAGTCATACCCATGGGGAAAGTATAAATGTACCCATCTATCCTGAGTTGAATTAAGGCAGTTCTTAGCCATGAATTGAGTTCTGGTAATATAGCCTGGATACTATTTACAGTGTTTTGGGACTTTGAACATCATATTACATGTGAAGTTGGCCATGAAGCAAATAAAATTGTAGACATGTATCATATCAATTTTTGCTTTGCTTGTTAAATGTATATCATTTCAGATGATATTTTATGACAAAGTATTGTCATCTATTGGCATGGCTCACAGTGTTTTTGTAAATAAAATTAAAATGTGCAACCCGTAGAAAAAATACTTCTGCATAATGTGTCTACGAGAGAAAAGTTGACAGCATTTTTATTAGTTTCAATTTCCTATTTACTTTGTATTTACTAGAGTTGGTTTTATTTCTAGAACCAGTTTAATGTTTTTCCTACTTCAGAATCCAAGATTGCTTGAATATTCTTTTAACTGTGTGTGTATAGCCTTGTCCTGAGGCTATAAAATATTTTCTAGAATAAGAAATATAGTAATCACATTCATATACATTTAGTTACATAATGTCCCAGACAGTAATTTTATTAGATAAGCAAATATATATGGAAAATACATACTTTAAAAAAAATTTAAGAGATTTTCTATCAATTTCATCTTTAAGGAAATCTCATTTTTATTGTTAAGTTGAATATTTCATATCTTTACACAAAATATCCTAATAGTCGCTTCTTCAATATAATATCATTATATTCTTTCATCGATATTAGGTTTGATTATAAGTGTATGTGTATGCATGTGTGCAACAGTCCATTATTTAAGCATATTTGGTTAAACAAGAATTAATAACTCTTTTTATCATGATTTTAATTTTGATTTTTCCTTCTTTTCTAACAAGATCTTTTCCCTTTTGGAAAATCTTGTTTTTTCTTTGCCAGAGTGTAAATTTTGCTAATCTTTAATTTATTATACAATTTAAACAAAGTAAAAAAAAACTAAATTTATTAAAAGGAACAAATAAAAAACAGTAGACAAAAATAAAATAAAAAACTAGCCACAGGAAGGTAAGGAATGGCCACTATAGGTGCTTTAGCAAAAACAAAAAAAAAAAAAAAAAAATCATCTATAGCAACTGCATCCAAAATCAAAAATATTGTTAGAAAACAAGGAAAAGTTAAAATCATAAAAAAGGTTTATTTAGTTTCTTTTAACCAGATGTGCATAAATTTACACACACACATACAGTTCTTGTGTATCTGGCATTGAATATTATTAATTATGGTGTCTGGACTTTTTATCACTCAATGTTTCATCACCCAACTATTAACTATGGAATTTTAATCACTAGATTTATAATCATATGTTTTTTTTTTATCATGTGAACACTTAATCAGTCCAAGATTTTTAATCACTTGAGGATTTCTGAAAAGCATTTGAATGGTGATATACCAAATATGTTTTCTCTAAAAAAGATGTTTTTTCACCACATTATTTGTCCATTTTTTGAGATCCTTGAAGATGTAATTAATATGAATATACCCATTTTTGTGAAAATTTAGCTCAATTAGATTTGGTTCAACACACTTTATAGGTTTAATAATCATAAGCTATACGGAAAGATATAACAAAATATGAAAGTTAATATAACATATTATAATTAGTTATCTTATTTGTTTGTTAACTAACTTTGTTAGTTAATAAACGTGTGTAAAAAGAATAGACCTAATTCGATTAGTGTATGCAATAAAAAGAATATATTCACTAGGTCGAGCAAAAACCCAAATTTGGCACAAGGCCATTTTTTACGTACTCAACATGCATTAAAAATAATATATGCAATTTCAATGAATTATGTATTAAAAGATAAGAAATCTTGTGATTTCAATAAAAATGATAAAACGATGTGAAATATTTCAAATAGCTATTGCTGCACTTGTTCTCTCTCCAACTAATTAAAAAAAGATGCCTATACATTAAAGTTTGTTGATTTAATAAACAAGAATATATAACTGTTCAAAGTACTTTACTATTTTTTATAAACATCATTATTCATTGGAATTAAATAGATAAAGTAATAGAATCAAAAGTTATTAATCAGTTGACAATTGAAAATGAGTGACAATAACTATTCAAAATATTTCAGTGTTATTTTTTAAAAAACATTATTCACAAAGGTAGTTGTAAATTTCTAATATCATTATTTTAATCCAAAATTCACATAACATAACCTTTTATAGCATTAGAATTTATATATTACAAGTTGCACATCAGTTCTGATAATGTTGTTCAAATCTTTTAATCTTTTTCTTTATTTCAACAATGCCAGATGAAATATTGGCTTTGGTTAGAGAAACCTCAAATAGTTTTTTATAAGCACTGTAAAAAAGAGAAATGGTCAGGATGTTCTGTAGTGCTTATGTTAGTTTTTAATTCCACTGTGGTATGCTTAAAGATTGTTGAAAAATATTTTTTAACAAAAAAAATCTCAATCACTATATTTATTGGTCTATTGGACACTGCATTTTTATTTTATAAACAAAATCCAAAAAATTACCCTGCATACAGACATATAATCTCTGAAAATTATGCAAAAAAAAAAAAACCAAAAAAAGTTCCATATCTAAGGTTGCTTTAAAAAATATCTTATCCATAAGCTACAGATTTCAATAATGCCAGAATATTTCTCTGGTTCTCTTATTATTTTACTAAGAAAATTTTACTACTTAAAAGATTAACAAAATTTTTTTGGATAATTGCATGATGAAATTTCAACCCAAAATTTGGTGGATTCAATAAATCAACTGTAATAGCCAAATTTTTGTAAATCTTAGAAAACCCTTTAATTTTGGTTAAAAGTTTTTCAGGCCTAAAAAAAATTGAAATCTTTTTAAAAAATATAGAAAATTAAAAAAACTTCACTACTATGATTCTTCTTGTTTTATTTTAATGAAGATGATAGTAAAAATTGAAAAACAATTTGAAAAATTATATTAATCAAAACTTAACAATGTTATTTTTTATAGAATGAGTTTATAATCCAAAATATTTTCTTGCCTTATGAATGAATGAAAATATTCTTTTACCATTTTTTTTACTCCAATAGGAGTAAGATATCATTATTGAGGCTTTTAAATATTGAATTTTTTTAATATTAATTTTTTTAAATCTTTTTGCCTTTAGCTTTACTAATATTCTAAAGATGCCTTTTCATTAAAAATCTCAAAAATAAAATTTTAAATGACAATGATTAATTATTGCAAATGATTATAGTTAAACTATTATTGTTGCATTATTTTTGGCATACTTATTAACATGTATCAAAAAATATTTTATATTTGGAAGATTACATTTTTACCTAGAAATTACAGCAATAAACCAATTCAGTGCCAAAATTGCCATCATGTAAATCATTTAATTTATCTCAAAATTTTTGTTATTCTTCTGACACATTTAAAGGAAGCGATGCTTAGTGGATTTAAAACTAAGATTGAAATATTTTCTAACTGAACTATTACTATTTTTTTTGCCTTGGTCAATTACACATCTATATCTAAGATTCACAATTTGCACTATTTTTCTTTCTTTTTTTATAACAATTTTGTTTTTTCTAATTTTCAAAATAGGATCATTTTTGTTGTCTTTAAAAATGGTCTTACACTCCTCATAAGGAGTTTTATGGTTTAGTTGAATAATAGCTTCTCCGTGTACATGCAACACCACAGCGCAGAAAGATAGAAAAAGAGAAGGAAGCGGAACATTGTGTAGAAAAATAAAAGATATAGAGAAAAAAATTGTAATCATCCAAATTTATAAAAAAAAAAAAAAAAAAAAGAAAATTTATTTTTCTTCAGACTGAAGTTTATCTCTCAACTGAATCTATTAATAATTTTCAAGCACATATAGTTTTTCTGCATGATTCTTTCTCTGACATTAATCTTACGAGGCTTTAGAACCAGATTTGGAAACAAGTAATATGCCAGTGGGTAGATGTCACTTGTTATATTTTTTCAAGAATGATCTAGAACTTTTCCTCGAAGGGACATTAGTTCTGTGTGTGTGTGGCTTTGTATATTTATTTTGTGTAGTATTGTTTATTTTAGAATTAATCTTAGATTAACTTTTAGATATAAACACTTTCTTTAAATAAACTTTGTTAACAACTAATGAAAAGAATATACACGCACTAAGAGTTTCTTCCTTTCAAATGAAATACTTTCAAATCAGTTTTTCCCCTCTATCTTATATATATATATATATATATATATATATATATATATATATATATATATGAATGTGTGTCTACATTTATGTCTTTATATATATATATATATATAT
>JAUZSX010139764.1:0-17344 GCA_034780655.1 Idiosepius hallami
GAGAGAGAGAGAGAGAGAGAGAGAGAGAGAGAGAGAGAGAGAGAGAGAGAGAGAGAGAGGAAACAAGAGGGATAGAGAAAAGGGGGAAAGGACAAGTGAGAATATATCTATTTAGTTGGGCACCAAATAAAGGCACAAGGCCAGTTAAGTAAACAGTGAGTGAGTAAAGGGAATATATAAGAAAGTAATAGAAAGAGTGCAAATTAGAGAGAGAGAGAGAAAGAGAGGAGGAGAAAGAGAGAGAGAGGGGGAGGGAAAGAAGTGAGAAGATATGAACTCAGTCGAGCCCCAAACCAAAGTAAGCTCTAGGCTTGTTTTACCTGCTTATTGTATGACCTAGCCTTTTTGCAATCAGTGTTGTATTCATCTAGAAAAGTTAATATCTTTGAGTTGTTGAGTCTCATCTACCCGGGTCTTTAGAATCAGTGCTATCTGAAAAGAAAGAATTTAGAATAAAATAAAAAGACGAATAAAGAATTAAAAATGTAGTGAATGAGAAAAGAAAAAAATATTATAAAAAATTTTAAAAGAAGGAAAAAAAAACAATGAATTTTTTTTACGAAAATTAAAAAAAGCAATAAGCAATATATCTAAAAAAAGAAAAAAATATTATAAAAAATTTTAAAAGAAAGAAAAAAAAAACAATGAATTTTTTTTACGAAAATTAAAAAAGGCAATAAGCAATATATCTAAAAAAAGAAAAAAAATATTATAAAAAATTTTAAGGTAAAGAAAAAAAAAACAATGAATTTTTTTACAAAAATTAAAAAAAACAATGAGGTAAATGTCAAAAAAAGTAAAAGAAAATTACGAAAAAAAAATGTTAAGATAATGACCCTCCAACAAAAAAAAAAAAAAAATACACACATAGAGGAAAAAATATGTATAAAACAGTATGGTAAAGAAAAGATATAAGAATTTTAAGAAAATATTTATTAGTAACATACAGAAAAAATAATTAAAAACGGTTTAAAAAATAATTAAAAATAATGAAAATACGATTAAAAGTACAAAAAAGAAAAGAAAGGTAAACTTTTATTCATTAAGAAAAATTAATGAAGAATTTATTGGAATTACGAAAAATATGTAAAAGTGAGAAGATTACAGAAGGAGAAAGAAAAAAAATGAATAAGAAAATAAACCAAAACAAATTTGGATGAAAAAAAAATATGCAGAAAAATATTTGACAAAAATATATATAAATAAGAAATAATTTGAAAAAAATTAATATGTATATAGGAAAGAATTAAAAATAAATAAATAAAAAACATAAAAATAGAGTAAAAATATGAAAGAAAAAAATTAGCTTAATGAAAAATGAAAGAAAAAAATAGGCATAATAAATTAATCTGTGGAAATAAACAACAGAGTGGGCCAAAAGTCGCTTCGGATTTTTAATATGATGCTGTCAATTTGCTAAATATAGTTATATATAGTTATTATTATTTTTTTTTTCAGATAATATTATATTAGAATCATTGGTAATTAATTATGAAAAAGTACACTAACTTCAAAATAAAACAGAATAATTTATGAATGAAATTGAATAATATTATCTGAAAAAAAAATAATAACTATATTTAGCAAATTGAAAGCATTTTTTATTTCCATCTATCTACAGGGTGGGCCAAAAGTCGGTTCGGGTTTTTAATATGATGTTGTCAATTTGCTAAATATAGTTATATATAGTTATTATTAATTTTAGAATTAATTGGAAGCTGTGTTGTATATTACAACAGCATTTCCGGTCGAGATAAACATACAGTTTGAATTCATTAACGGTTGAGGGGAGTGACCTTCTTTGAAGTTGACTTTTGGGGTAGAGTGCTAAAGGCATAATGACTCATGAAAAGTTGATTACTATGCGGAAAACCCGAAGCAACTTTTGACCCACCCTATATATAAAAGAGAGTAAAAGAGAGAGAGAGAGAGAAGGAGAGAGAGAGAGAGAGCTTTTCTTCAGAAAATAAACCACAATTGGTATTTTTTTTTTAAATAATTAAAACAACTAAAATTTTCATATGAACAAAACTGCGTTAGTAGAGAAAATCATTAAAAAAGTTTTGTTTGTCCCAAAAGTTCGTAATGACATCTAGTTTTGATTTTAAACTTTTGGAAGAATCTTAAAGAAGACGTGAGTTTGGAGGGTTCGAACTGACCTGATTGTTTTTTTTTTGTTTGTTTTTTTTTTGTCCGGTTCATCGAAAATATAAACAAACGCGCATGTGAGTACAAATACGAATAGATGTGGGTGTGGAAGTATAGATTTCCAATGTGCCCGCAAGCAGCACACGAATGAGGCCCCTTGGGCAAAATGAACGTTCTTCAAGCAAACAGCATATAAAACAAAAACAAAAAACACGATTCAGGCAGTGAGAAATGCACAACAGAAAAACAAAACTCCCATTTACATCCACTACATAATAGTTTAGAGGAAGTCCGTTTGGCCTTGTTGCTAGGCAGTCGATTTTCGGAAACGTGGTACCAGAGTTCAAATCCCTGTAGTTCAATTCGCATTCATAATTAGGCTAATAATATTCATCTAGGGGAAGGGTAACACCGAATGTAAAAAGCCCGGGTAAGAGCACGAAAAAATGGCCTTGTGCCAAACTTGGGTTGGTGCTCACCAAGTAAATATAATAATTAGACTAATACCCTTGAGGAAGGTATGAATTCGCACATTCCCTCCAGCTATGGGTCGAAAATTGTGTTATTCAAAAACAAAATAATATGCATCTATACGATGATTGTTATTGGCATTAAATGACCTAGAAAGGTCGATATGTCATAAAAACACAAAAAAATAAACTGTAATCAAATATCAAATTGGTTTACTTACTTTTCATCACCTGAAATTTCATCACCCTACTATTAAACACGGAAATATAATTACTAGACTTTTAATCACGTGTTTTTTATCACTTAAACACCTAATCACACTGACACCGAAAACTATTTAATTACCCCCAAAGAAAAAATTACATTGATTAATGTATTTAAGTGTTTATTTCATTCAATTTTTAGGACCTTTGACAATTTCGGGGTTATTTGCATAAAATGGGTCCATACATATGAAGAATCATCATCCAAAAGGATTTAAAAAAAATGGACAAATAATCTGCTGAAAAAACATCTTTTTTAGAGAAAACATATTTGGTATAACACCGTTCAAACACTTTCAGAAATTCCCTAGTGATTAAAATTTTTTGGAGTGAGTAAGTGTCCACGTGATGAAAACCCATGTGATAAAAAGTCTATTAATTAATATTCTGGGTGATGAAACGTAGAAGAAGGAAAAGTCGATACACCAAAAAAAGCATTAGAAATTAATTTAGTACTAAAAAAACATTAGAACTAAATTCAGTATAAAAAGCATTAGAAATGAATTTAGTATAAAAAAGCATTAGAAATGAATTTAGTATTTAAAAAAGCATTCGAAATGAATTTAGTATAAGAAAGATTATAAATGAATTTAGTATTTAAAAAGCATTACAAATGAATTTATATTACACAAAAGAACATTAGAAATGTATTTAGTATAAAAAGATATTAGAAATAAATTTAGCATAAAAAACGCATTAGAAATTAATTTAGTATTAGAAAAGCATTCG
Source organism: Idiosepius hallami (assembly GCA_034780655.1). Taxonomy (NCBI): domain Eukaryota; kingdom Metazoa; phylum Mollusca; class Cephalopoda; family Idiosepiidae; genus Idiosepius; species Idiosepius hallami. The sequence goes on from JAUZSX010139764.1 coordinate 3,612, forward strand.
AAATGAATTTTGTATAAGAAAGATTATAAATGAATTTAGTATTTAAAAAAGCATTAGAAAGGAATTTATATTAAAGAAAAGAACATTATAAATGAATTTAGTATAAAAAGGGATTAGAAATGAATTTAGTATTAAAAAAGGATCAGAAATTAATTCGCAGAAAAAATCCTTAGAAATTGATTTAGTATAAAAAAAACAAAAAAACATTAACTACTTTCTGATATAATAGGCTTCTTTAATTAACTTAGTGGCAAGTCCCCGGGCAAAGTTTGGTAATAATTCTAGCATATGTATATGAGAAAGAAAAAAAAGATTAAAAAAACACAAATTCGATTCGCAGTGTCGCTTCTTCTTCGAAGATTCGTCTATTTTTGAAATATTGGTGACGTCGACGCTGAGTTGAGTTCTTTCGACTCGAATTTCGGCTTTTTTATATTGAGGAAGAAACCATTCATCGCGTTTCTCAAGGAATTCTATTTTTATTCATTTATGGCTGGGTGGGAGGGAATGACAGGCTCGGTGGATAGGTGACTGTCCAAAAAGTTACTGTGCACTCTGGGTATATAAATTTTTTGTTGTTGTTATTTTTAACAGCATATCAACTTTTTTATTTCATTTTAGATCATTTAATGCCGAAAACAACTTTTTTTCGTATACTGACTTTTTTTAACTAAGCCTTACTTAATATAAATGTTCTTCTTATTTTCACCAAGTAGTCATGTTTCTACTTTCACCACTTTAGACCCACGACACCAACCTTAATCGAACTTTTTTTAGTCATCGATTTTTTAAACTGAAATGAAATCCCCCATTTTCATTACTGACACCATCCCACGCAATAAGCGTTATTCCTTTATTACTGTTGGTTTGCTTTTATTCATGTTGGATTAATTTTAGTCTAATTGAGACTGTTTTCTCCTCTTTCTCTTTCCTTCTTCTTCATTATTGGTAATGTATGATCGTTCCTATTTTGGAAACGGCTTAAATAATGAGATGTTCTGTTATTGACCAATCAGAGAGCCCGTTACAGAAATTACAATACTATAAATAAGGCGCGATTTTGAGCTGAAATTTTGGGAAGAAAAAGAAATGAATACACACATGGAATTCTACTAATTATTAACCAGACTACCAGCCATTTTGAATTGATACCAAGAAACTGAACAACCCTTGAATTTTTATTACCCGGAATACTTATATATTTGGACTTAATTAATTTTTACCAGGATTAATTTTTTTTATTATTTACTTTATTCCTTCTAACAACTATGAATTCAACAATTCAACTTTCACTTTCGATTTTCAACTTTCACTTTCGTTTTTCTATAAAAAAAAATAATGGTGGGGAAACTTTTTAAAACTTTAAAAAAAAATCTTAAGTTTTTTTTTCATTCATTTTTCTTTTCTTATCTTGTTTCTTTTTTTTTTATTTCTAAAGATAACCTGACAATGTGACCAAGCGAGCGGATTCAATTAATTCTTCAAGCGAGATTAGTTTTTCATCTTCGTGAATATCTACCAGTAAAAGAAAATCTAGTCAAATGGTGTAAAGCCGAGAGAAAAGAGAACGGATTGTGGCCATCGTCATTGGCGTGTTTGTGATCGAACTTTTGAAGAACAAATCAACAAGGAAAAAAAGGACAAACAAAAAAACACATAAAAAGAAAAGAAAATAAAGAAATACTCTTTCGAGTATTTCGTATCTTTCGCTCTAAAATGCTCACCAAATTGCGATCACTGAAATCGCATTCGGTTTACGATACAAACCAAAGAGTAGGAAAAGGAGTATGGTCAACAGAAGGTAAGATCATGTAGCATCTTTTTTTTTTCTGGGTCCTGTCATATATGACCATTAACGATATTTTTGTCTGCACGCATTTTTATAACGTCACTCAGAGCCATTATATTTGAAAATTTACCAATTAGTCGCTCAGAGCTGTTATATTAGACCAGTGGTTTTCAACCAGGGTTCTGTGGAACCCTTGCGTTCCGTTAGTACAACCCGGATATTCGGCAATTCTTGATTTTTTATTTAGAACAACACAAAATAAACATTTTAAATTTGATTCTGTAAAATCTATTTGATTATTATATTCATTATTTCTATTAAAATTTAAGTTTTATTGAATAAACCTAAGTTTTACATAATTAAACTGACTGCCTTTGAAAATGTGGAAGATAAATTTTGTGTGTTTCTGTCAAAACCACAAATCAATCTTAGAGTTGTGCAAGAAACACCCGACTCAAGTTTCTCCATTGAGATTTTGAACTAAATAAATATAATCTATTTAAACAAGTATTTTTTTTAATTTCATTTACAACAAAAATTTACAATCCAGTAACTTTTAGGACATCCTGTATATACAGAGTGTTGAAAAAGGTACTGTGCAGTAGAAAATACTGTTTTAATGCCAATGGTGGATGTTTTCGGCTTTTCTTTTAAGATAAACTGTAATACTTTGAATAAATGAAAAATATTTATTGATAAAAAATTGCATGATGAAATTTACTGTTAATTAGTTTATTCAAATTTTTGTGTACCAATAGTGCACAGAAACTTTTGGGACATCCTTTTTGGTTTTTGGAAATATACAAACAATAATTATGTTTTGGAAGGCTAGAGGAGTTGAAGGAACTGCCAAAAGTTTCTGGCCTTGTGCCAAACTAGAATCTCTTATTAAGTCTGAAATTGTTAGGTGTGATTTGTGCCAGTTGTGTTGATAAAGATATCAGGGACAGACTGGAATTGTGGGTAAAAGGTGAAAGAAACAGAGGGGAGGGGGGGTCTTTTTTTCTTTCTTTTTTTTTTCTTTTCTTTTTTTCCCTTTCATTTCTTTTTTTTTCTTTTTTTTCTTTCTTTTTTCTTTTCTTTTTTCTTTTCTTTTTTCTTTTCTTTTTTTTCTTTCTTTCCCTTCTTTTATTTCTTTTTTTTTCTTTCTTTCCCTTTCTTCTTTTATTTCTTTCCTTTTTTTCTTTTCTTTCTTTTTTCTTTCCTTTTTTTCTTTTTCCTTTTTCTGTTCTTTTTCTTTCTTTATTTATTTATTTCTCTTTTTTCTTTCTGTCATTCCTTTTTTTCTTTCTTCTGTTCTTTTTTATTCCTTTTTTCTTTCTTTCTGTTTCCCTCTTTTTCTTTCTTTCTTCCTTTCTTTCTTTTTTTCTTTCTTTCTTCCTTCCTTTCTTTTTTTCTTTCTTTCTTCCTTCCTTTCTTTTTTTCTTTCTTTCTTCCTTCCTTTCTTTTTTTCTTTCTTCCTTCCACTTTTTCTTTTTTTCTTTCTTTTCTTCTTCCTCTTTTATTCTGTTTTTCTTCTTTTTTCCATCTTTTTCTTTCTATTTCTTCATTTTCACTTTCTTTTTTTCTTTCATTCATTCCTTTCCTCATTTTTCTTTCACCCTTTTCCTCTTCTTCTTGCTATTTTGCCCATTTCTTTCTCTTTCTTCCTCATTTCTCTTCTTCTTCCTTTTTTCTCTTCTTTTAAATTCTTCATTTCTTTTCTTCATCTTAGGGTTGGAGGGGAAGGTCAATGGTTGGAGGCAAAAAATGGATTCTAATCATTGGACAATGGTTTTTACTTCTTTTTTTTGCCCAGATTTTATAAAAGTAAACTCAGATGGAAGGATACTTTTTAAGAACTTGTAACTCCATGACCCTGACACCCTGACACCCTGGCTGGTCTTCTACCCAATTTTTCTTTTTTCTTTTCTCAAGTTGTTGAAGGAGGAAAGAAGAGATGGAGTTGAAATTAAATATAAGACACACACAGTATGAATAAGTAGATAAGGATGGACAATTGAGGAGAGGAGAGAAAGACAGACGTATGCAGAGAGAGAGAGAGAGAAAGAAAGAGCGGACAAGGTTTTCTTAAGTTTAACACAAAATTTGATGGCATAACGTTGTTCCTTGTTTCCCTGCATCTTGTCACAGATCGACAAACCTGCTAAGACTGGTTTCAACATGAACACCGCTGCGCTCAAACCTAGAATAAGAAAAAGTTGTCTGTAAGGCATTTTGTAGACTATATTTATATGTACTCAAGCATGAAGTAGCAGTTTGATCAAATCATACTTGATGTCTCCTCTGCCATTTTCTCATTTCTTATTGAACAAACCACACATATACATATATGATTTTTTTTGTTTTATTATACTAATATGGCATTTCTTTTATAAAATCAGACTGACTTTGTAACCTTCCTCTCTCTTTCTTTCTCTCTATTCACTTTCCTAATTCTTTGTAGTTACCTTACTATCTGTCTGTTTTTTATATTCATATATATATATCTGTCTCTCAGTCTATCTATCTGTCTATCTTTTTTTCTGTCTGTCTTACTATCTGTCTATCTATCTGGCTATCTCTTTATCTATCTGTACATCTGTCTATCTATCTGTCTAATGATTTTATCTATCTATCTATCAGTTTATCTGTCCGATGCTGATAGGAATCAATCTGTTGATCTATTCTTGCTTGAATTTACAGTTAGAGTGCTCGTTATTGGTGATAGAGCATGTATGGTTAAATAAAAAATAAAAGGTAAAATCCCAATCCCGATCATCAGACTAATTCTGATTGGTCTGACGATCGCACAAGTGTGAAACTGACAGTAACCAGCATTTGGTATTTTACCTTTTATTTTTTATTTAACTACATATATACATATATAACATAAAAGATAAAAAGTTAACCAATCTTGGCATGTTTGATTTATTTCATTCCACTTCCTTTTTTTCTTTCTGTCTTTCCAGGGGCAATGGCTGCTGGTATCTTCACTTGTCTCACCCTGCAGACCTCATGTTTGATTGGAGGAATTTTACAAATGTAAGTTTTCCTTTTGAAATATCTAAACTAACAAAGCTAACTGTCTCTCTTTTGGCTGATGGAAGTTGCAATTGGAAACAATTTTTTGTTTATGTATTTTCTATATATTTACTTTTTTTTTTATTTTACCATTTTTTTTATTCCAGATGTGTTGGTTTCAGCGCCGTTGCTTTTGAAGGTCCATGTTGTTGTCCCTTTTTGGACTTCATTAATGAAATTGGCAAATTTTCTGATGCTAGGCCACATTGGCAGAAAGCAGTTTTCTACACATTGTAAGTTTTCCATAGAATTGTTTCAGTTACTGTTCGTTTGGTGAAAATGCTTGAATAGCAAGGATTCTTTTTGGTTTCTTTTTTTAATGACTTGTTGTTGAGCAGGAAGAACTTTTCATTACCCGTTCAGGTTTGGATCAGTTTTCCTTTTGTTTTAGAGTTTTAGGAAGACCTCTCATCACCCATTTGGGCTTAAACCAGTCTTCCTGTTGTTATAGATTCCCAGTCCTCACCTTAAGGGCTAACTCTAATGGAGGATCTTTCTCAAGAATAGTCGGTCACTGTAATTCGACTGATCATGTCACACACCATCAAACAGCCACATAGAGTACCTGATATTCCTAAGTGGTCACCCATCTTTGTACTGAACAGGCTGTACGTTGCTTTACTTTGGTGATTTGATGAGAACTGGTGTCTCCAACGTGACTTGACTGTACGCTTTAATATCTTGTGAAAAAGAAAATTATTAATAAAATTACAATCAGCTAAATATACTTTCATTATTATTATTATTATTATTATCATTATTATTATTCTTGTTCCACACATTGACTCCCTGTACCTATTTTACTGCACCACCCTTTATATAGAGAGCCGGTTCGTCATCCCCCGAAGCCAACCGATAAGTCCCCATTTCTACCGAACCAACTTGTTGCTATAACATTATAACAGGATTAAGATTGAATGTAATGGTGATTTTTATTTTCTATTTTAAAGGACTTCAATCATTCCAATATTAATGTGTTTCTCGTTGAGCACAGTTTTTGGTTGTGGCCTCGTCTTTGTCTGTGGCGTTCTTTATGGAATTATGACTGTCGGCAAAAAGTAAGTTTTTCTTCTTTTTTTTTTTTTTGGTTGGGGGGGGGGGGCATTTTAGGAACATTTTGGATTTAATTGTCAGCTTACAACAGACTTGACTTACATGGTTTGGACTTTACAACGCTTGAATTTTTGTCACTTTTTAAGAAAACAAACAACCTTTTTTTTTTTTTTTTTTTAAAGTAAATTTTTCTTTTTGTTTTGTAAAAACACTTTGATCTTTGCTCAGCATCTTATTTTTATTTTATTTTATTTTATTGAATTAATATTAAGTATAATAAGTGGAATCGGACATTTATCTAGTGATTTATGAGGTATTAAAGAGCATTTTATTTTAATTTATTTTATTTAATTAATATTAAGTATAATAAGCAGAATCAGACATTTATTTAGCGATTTGTGGGGTATTAAAGAACATCTTATTTTTTATTTTATTGAATTAATATTAAGTATACGAAGCAAAATCAGACATTTATTTAGCAATTCATGGGGTATTAAAGGGTTAATTCTGAGTTAGGCAAAAATTTGGGTTATGTTGCCAGCATAGGAACGGAATTTGTTCGTAAGACAATTACCACTGGTATTTTATTTTTTTATTTTATTTTTGAGATGAGACTTCATAATCTTGGTATTTCGTACTATTGTCTTCATCTTGGTAGTTTTTTTATGTTCATTTGTCTCACTACATTTTTTGCTAAGTATACGATTACAAGACTCAGCATTTCTATCCAAACTCAAGGTAAATCACCTGAAGACGACCTGTGGTGAATTTGGGTGAAACGTACAGAGAAAAAAAAAATCCTAAAAACCACCAAGATTAGCACAAAAATCCGAAATTAAGATTAATACCCAGATTATGGATGCTCATTCATCCACTTAAATACTCACTCATGTCACTCCTTAATCTTCATTAAATTTCTTTCTTTTTGTTTTCAAAGCCAAAAAAAAAACTTTCTCTAAAATTATATTTATTTAAATATTTCTAATTTTTATTAGATTTTTTATTTTTTTCTTAATTTTTTTAATTTAATTTTTTCTGAGTTAAAAATTTCAAATTTAAAAAAAAATTTTTTTTCTTATATATATCGAACTTCATTGCACAATTTTTTTTCGGTAATACTGAATGTTTGGGTGCCATATTTAGTGATAGTTGGTTCAAACTGCATATGAACACCCATGGGTGCCATATTTAGTGATAGTTAGTTCAAACTGCATATGAACACCCATGGGTGCCATATTTAGTGATAGTTAGTTCAAACTGCATATGAACACCCATGTGTGCCATATTTAGTGATAGTTAGTTCAAAGTGCATATGAACATCCATGGGTGCCATATTTATTTAGATTGCATATGAACACCCATGTGTGCAAAAATACACTAATACCGTTTTTTTTTTTCTTTCTTTCAGAGCCGATCGTGAAGAAATGCGTCAAAAAGCTCGGGGAGAAGATGTTGAAATGAAAGATACGTTAATTTCAAATATGGAAAACAATATCGAACTTCAGGTTCCTTTTGAACCGAAATAAACTGACCGTTCTTGTCTAATCCGGCCGATTCTTCGCGTAACCAACGGCAATAGAAAAAAAAACATGAAAAGAAAAATTCCTTTTTTTTTTTTAAGTTTAAAAAAAAAGCAAAAGAAAAAAATTTATTGATTGATTCTTTTCTCATCTTTGGAATTTTAAGAAAAATGAAGAAAACTAAAATACAAAAACAACCTCCACAAGTCCTTGAAGAAAGTAGAAACCCCTTGGACCATCATCTCCACCATCTCCAATCATGTCTCTCTCTTTTTAACTTTTGACAAACTAAGTTTTTTAAGGGAAAAAAATTGTCAGGCTTTCGTGTTTTATTTGGAAATTATTCTTTAAATCTGCTTCTACCTGTCTATCTATTTATCTATCTATCTCTCTCTCTCTCTCTCTCTCTCTCTAACTCTCTCTATCTCTCTCTCTCTCTCTCTCTATCAATCTATTTTTCTTTCTCTACATCTCTCTCACTACCTATATCTTTCTATCTATCTTTATTTCTTTCTCTACATCTCTCTCTCTCTACCTCTCTATCAATCTTTCTCTCTCTCTTTATCTATCTATCTATCTTTATTTCTCTACATATCTCTATCTATCAATTTTTCTCTCTCTCTTTCTCTATCAATCTTTATCTATCTATCTCTCTCCACTCCCCCTCTCTCTCTCTCAATCTTCTCTCTCTCTCCACTGTTCTTTCTCTCTTTCCACTTCTCTCTCTCTCTCTCTGTCTACTGCTCCTTTCCCTCTCTTTATTTATCTCTCCCTCTTTTCATAATTTTCCCCCCTTCTTTTCATTCTTTCTCTCCTCTCCCTCCTCCCTCTGTTTCTTCCTCTATTATTCCTCCTCCCCCCTCTCAATCCCTGTAAAGAAAGCCATGCTTCTAAAAAAAAAAAAAAAACTTCTCTCTTTCTCTCTTTAAACCTTTCTTTTCTATTTTTTATTGATTTTTCCTAATTTCCTTTATTAATTAACTCCCCCCCCAAAAAAAAAGAAAAATTCTCATAAAAAAAAAGGAATAGAATCTTAATTTTTTGTTTTTAAATTTTTTAATTTTGTCAAAGTCCAGAATTGAAGTCCCAAAATGGATTCTTCATAACAGATCGATCGTATGTTTGCCAAAGATCTACTCAAGTGGTCTGTGGGTCCCGATGCTTCTTCCCTATTCATACAATCAAGTTTAAAAAATCTTTAAAAAAAACAACAAAAAAAACCTTCCACATACTTAAATCCAAACTTTTTTTTCTGTTTTCCTATTTTTATTAAGGAACAAAAAACCTGAAATTCATTTCACACTTTTGGATGCAATAAATCATGAGGCCAATCGACAGTATCTTTGCTTTAAAAAAAAAACTGGTCAATTAAGCTTTCTTTTTATAAAAAATCTTCTCAATGTGGCACTCACCCCCCCCCCAAAAAAAACAAACTCTGAAACACAAACCACTCTTAAAAGTTTTTATTATCCTATAGACATTTACCAAGTGTCATTTTAGGTAACTAGGTCTAAAATTAAATATTATATCAGTGACTCATAAGAAAATGGCCATTGCTGGTGGCCATTTTAAAAAAATAGCTGCCATGGGTGCTATGTTAAAAATTCAAGTTGCCTCCACATCTAAATCTTTTTGGAATGCCTTTGGCTATGTGTTGACCAAATTTCATGCTTTTAACATAAAATGAACTGTTATCGAGCTTGTCTACTCTGCATTATTATATTTATTTGGGAATTCTTTGAGATGTGTGTCTTCATAATCTTTGTGTTAATTTTTTTTTTTGGTTGATAGATCTCTTTGTGTCTCTATGGTTCTAAGTGGACATTGTCTGAAGATAGCAGTTTCGATTCCCACTCAAAAAGGCCACAGGTTCAGTTGGTCAAAAATCCTGGTGCAACAGACAAAATCTATGGAAAGCAGTGAAAAATGCTGAAAAAAAATTACTAGAGCAACTATTTTCAAGAAAAACGTCTTACTTCCAAAATGTGCATTTCAAGCAAGTAAATGCAGATAGACATGCGCAGCAGGTGCATTACAAGAATTTGGTGTCAAATAATAACCCCATTAATGGTTAATGTCTAAAATACAACAACCCCTCCCAAAAAAAAACACATTTTTTTAAAGATTTTTGATGTCTTTATTTGTGACTGTGAGTTTTTGAAATGGTCAACAAAAAAGTGTTTTTAATTTATAAATTATTAGTCCAGAAAAAAATGGTGTTGCCCTTGCACCCAAAGATTATTCAACTTTAGTGGGTTCAGAGTGTAGCTTAGGGTCCCCTAAATATGTTTCTGCATGTTATCAAAAATATAACTCACCTGGACTTTTCTTAACATGCAGAACCGTATTTAGGGGACCTTCAGCCTCACACTGAACCAACTAAAGTTTAATTTTCTTTAGTGGGTTTAAAGTGTAGCTTAGGGTTCCCTAAACATGGTTTTGCATGTTAACAAAGTCCAAGTGAGTTATATTTTTGTTAACATGAAGAACCGGGTTTAAGGGACCCTAAGCTACACGCTGAACCCACTTAAGTTAAATTCTCTTCAGGTGCAAGGGCAACATCAGTTTTTTCCCAGACTATATTTCCATTTTCCATTTTTTTTCTCGTGTTTTTTTTTTTAAATACTCATTGGCCAGTTTGAGAGAGAAAGCAAAATCGATAAAAAATTGTTTAAAATAAATTTAAACTCATTGAAACCTAAAGACCCAATATATCGGCCCTAGCGACCTAAGGGAAAAGTAGACATTGATATTTTGGTACTAATAGGGTCCTCTCATAGACTGGCTCTGAGTGACTAGTTGGTAGTTTTACTAAGTCAGGAGTTGACTTCTGCTAACCAAAGGGTTAAAAAAATTCTTCCTTCCCAAACATATACTGTATGGGCTCCCCCCCACAAAAAAAAAATCTCTCCCCCCAAAAAATCTCTCCCCCCAAATGCATTTATTTGAATTGACTGTATTGTTTGTGATTAGTTAATTCAAACTCGTCCGCTTTGATTTTTGATTGGTCAGAGCAATCAGCTAGGTCATTTGTGATTGGTCAATTGTTGAAGACCATCAAGTTTGTCATTGGTTGATGGATTTCTTTTCCTTTTAATTTATTTATTTAATATATTTTTATTTATAATTTTTTTTTTTGTCAAATTAAAAAGACAAAAAATATTTCTGAATCAAGAAAAAAATAAATTTCTGGAATTAAAATTTTTTCTTTTTTTTTTCTGTATTTTTATTTTTTATTATTATTATTGTTATTATTATCTTCATCATCATCATCATTCCAATAATAATAATAATACCATCATCTATATCTCTATTGTACTAAAACTCTAAGAATGGATCATACACCCAGTTTTGCAGTTTTGTGTGCATGCGCACTGCGCAGGCGTTATGTTTCCAGAAGAGAATGTTCTTAAATAGTCACCCATCTAATTACTGACCAGGCTCAACGTTGCTTAACATCAGTGATTTAACAGGAACTGGTACCTCCAATGCAAATTTATTTCTGAAGCTTTTTTATACTAAATTCATTTCTAATGGCTTTTATACTAAATTTATTTCTGAAGCTTCCTTGTTATTTTTTATTTTTAATTCAAAAATGCTTCTTCATATCTTCACTGTGTTTTTATAAAATATTTTTTTAGCCACAATCTACACTCCTATCTTGTTAAAATAATCTATACATTCAAGTTGTATTGGATACAATGTTTTTTGTCAGATCACTGAAGTTAAGCAAAGCCATTAAAAATGAATTTAGCATAAAAAATAATTAGAAATGAATTTAGTATAAAAAAGCTTCAGAAATAAATTTAGTATAAAAGCCATTAAAGAATGAATTTAGCATGAAAAATTATTAGAAATGAATTTCCTAGGCTTTCCTAATTATCTTAGTGGCAAGTCTCTGGCCCCAGGCAAAGCCAGCCAATACTTCTAGTTATTCATTGGAGCTAACAACATGGCCCAGTCAATAAGCAGTCGGACTTCGGAATCGTAATATGCAAGTTCGAATCCAAGTTGTTCCATCTACATTGACATGTTGATAATACCTTTGGGAAAGCTATGACTCCCCATCTTCCTTCCAGCTATTGATTAAATAGTGCAACTTGTGTTATTAAAAAAAAACTGTATAAAATAATGTTTATGAAGAGTAATTGTTCTAAGCATTAAAATGACTTTAAAAGGTTGATATTCTGCAAATACATTTCTGTTTTCGCAGCATATCAACCTTTTAAAGTCATTTTAATGCTTAGAACAATTACTCTTCATAAACATTATTTTATACAGTTTTCTTTTTAATAAACAAAAAGTACTACTAATTTCTATTTATATATTTTATTTTTGTTTGCAAGTATTTGAATGCAAAATGCCAGCAACAAGATTTGATCTATAAATAATAGACGTCACTGAAAGGAGGGCAGTATATTTTTGGTTTTATTTTAATTAGAAAAAAGATTGTTTTTTTTTTTAAAGAAAATTACTTATACATAGAAAAAGCCGCAAAGTGGAGCATTGGTAAAAGTAAGGAATATGGAATCGTGTTACATGTGTTCAAATCCAGTCAAAACCTTAAGTTGTTTCTGGCAGATGGGGCTTGTTAACTCTGGAGAGTATCACATCTAGGTGAAGGGCAACACTGATTGCAGAAACCCCCCAAAAATGTTCCTCATTTAACCCATAGCTGGAAGGAATGTGGGGATTCATAACTTTCCCATGTGTATTAGTCCACGCTAGTGGAACAACTAGGAATCAAACTCCCATACTATGATTCTGTGGTCCGACTGCCTACCCACTAGACCAATGAGACTTCTTCTACTGTAATCAATGTCTGTTACAGTATTATTCCCCAATTGAACTATTTAGCCATAAAGCTTGCTTTGTCCAAAGATATTTCATTGGCAAATGTCATCAAAGATGAAATCAACCAAAGAATTCAAAGCTTTTTTTTATAAACAAATCACAGTCTCTATTTTGTTGTGATTTTTTCCTTATAAAACATTTTTTTTTTGCCTTTCTACAAGGTGGGGCAGATATAACAGGTGTTTTGTTTTTCAATCATAAAATCTAAGATTTTATTAACAATAAGATAATTTTTTCATCCATTTATTTCAAAAGATTTGCCATTTTATAAAACTAAATGTGAAATATTGTATCTTTCTTTTGATGTCCATTTTGGAACTTTGTTTGTGGTTGAATAAAGCAAGAAGAAAAAGACAATTTTTTAAAATGAAAACAAGTTTATTAAAAAACGAAAAATATCTGAAGATAAAAAACATTTAATTGATTAAATCAAAAAATAGTTTCTTCAGATTTCAGGGAAAAAAAACAATAACTTTCCAAAGAATGAAAAATTTGAAAGATGAGGACGATTGGATTTTACAATAGATTAACAAATTCAGACAACAAACATAAGCTCCTAAATACTGTCAGTTTCAGGGAATTATACAAATATTATTATTTATCAGGTAAAACAAAAATTTCAATTTATCAAAACTTTGATTATTTTCTAATAATTTTTAAAAAGTTTGGTCATTTTATGACATTTATCATTTTTAGACTATTATCCTGATCTATACATTTTTAAAGTACAAAAATTTCAATCAACGAAAAAAAATCTATTTAAAGTTCAATGAATTCAACACCTAACGAAGCTTATTCTGAGTGAAACACCAAAAAGCAAATTTCTAACAATTTCCCATATAAAAATATTTGGTTGATCTGCTAAACAAAATAAAAAAACAATGATATAAATGATTAAAAATTAGCTAGCTTATAAGGTTTATAAGGTTATAATGATGCAATAAAGGTATCAGTTAGTTATATTTTGTAGTTATAACTCCATTATCAAACTATTACATAAAAAAAATGAAAAAAAAGGAGAAAGAAGTACAAATAGAAGCTAAAATAAACAATAACTGATAAAACAGCAATGAATATAACAAAATAATCCACAAAGACAGGCACGAAAAAAGACAAATAGTTTGATAAAGGAGTTAGAGCTCCAAAATAGCCTTATATTTATCAATAATCCTATAATGCTTTAAAAGAACTAAAATGTATTCAATATATGTATATATATATATATATATATATATATATGTTTATTTTTGCTTTTCTACTGTAATTTTCCATAGATAATATCTAAAACGGGAAACATATGTCTGGAAATAAATAACATTGTCTTCCTGTATGTTATATCATTTATAATAATGTTTGTTAATATCTATTCTTCCTACATATATATTATATTTACTTGATGAGCACCAACCCAAGTTTGGCACAAGGCCATTTTTACGTGCTCTTACCCGGGCTTT
>JAUZSX010139873.1:0-17343 GCA_034780655.1 Idiosepius hallami
TATAAAAATAACCACCATTTCTTCTAGGGTGAGATGTTAAAATCATTAAAGATCAAAGGAAAAAAACTAAATTTTCACATGAATTATCTTCCAACCTTGAACTGAATCTGAGAATGAGGAAAAATTAAATATTAGTTATATAACTATAAATAGTTATAATTGAAATTATAAATATTAGTTATCTTATTGGAAAAAATTTCTCAAGAAAGGATAAATTAGTAGAAGATTGAAAATTAAACTTGACATTTATTTGTTAGAAGTTCATTTAAAACTTACAAGTTAGACGTATATTTGAACCTTTATTCTATGACTGGAAAACTATTCTTTTTGACTTGTATAAAGTACATGCTTTAATGTGGCATTGTACAACTCGAGCTACTTTTTTTTATAAAGTATCTTTTATTTTAATTAAATTCCAAGTTTAAAGCTTTTATTAGTTACAAAAATGTACATTTTAGCAGTTGTTGAAGAAAGGAAAAAAAAATCAAGGCAAACTTTGAATTTTAATTAACCAAAAAAAAAACTCATATATAAATTTGTTTAGTGGATAAAAATATCTGAAAAATAGATTTATAAAGAACTCTAAAATGTTGAAATACAAATTTTAAAATAATACAATTTTTTAAAAAAATTAGGTTTGAAGAAAAATTAGCATCATCATTTGTAAAGCATATTTTATTGTAGCATTTTTTTTTAGCTTCTAGAATCCCTCATTTACTAATCGAATAAATCATTGGATAAACTTTAGATTTTGATAAGATAAAATCAACCATAAAATTGCGGAGGGAGATTTAGAAAAATATCAAATGCTAGCCAAATGTGCTTTTAGGAATTATATTTTAGGTTAGCATCATAAACACTGAGTTGTTCCTATCAAGATTTGGTAAATGAAGTTAAAGGGGCTTTTTGTCCTCTAAAATTCAGCAATGCTCTAAAAGATGTTAAATTTTTTTCTATTTTTTTGGTTTTGTTTTTGCCCTAATTTCAAGTCAAGAATATGTATTATACACACAAACACACACACACAAAAAGAGACAGTGGTAAAAGACTTCAAATCAACTTAAAAATTGCTAAGAAATGTCAAATTCTTTAAATTTTTATCAGTCTTCTTAAAGGTTTGATAGAATTTAAACATCAACATATACCTAAAAATCATAACATGAAATGAGTCAGAAATCCCAAAATCGTTGATTTTCACAAAAGTTTCCCTATTTTGTCAGCATTTTATTGAAAAGATGTGTTAAATTACAGCAAGTCAACTGCCTGAAGAATTTAAATGCTTATAAACAACTTGTAATGTTATGAAAATAAAGTGAAAATAAATCAATCCAGAGTTGAGATAAGTATGCATTTTTCTTTTCTTCTAAAGTCTTATTTTGGGATTAGACGAAAAAAAAATAGTCAACAGTTTTAAGGGAGAAATTTAAAAAAAAAAAAGAATGATATAGAAAAAAGAGGAATGGGTGAAAGAAGAGATAGAGAGAAGGAGAGGGAAAGGACATGAGCAGAGAGAGGGGATACACACAGTGAATGAGGGGATATAGAGATTCAGAGAGAGAATATTCAGAAAGAGCAAGAGAGAGACAGACAGAGAGAGAAACAAATTATTTAGAAAAGAAAAGGATCAAAATTTGAACAGAATTGAAATAAGAAAAAAATAGGAAAAAAGAAAGAGAAGAAATTATCTCTTTGAAAAGTTAAGGGAGTTTAAAGAAGTATTTTTTACACATTAAAAAAATGAAAAAAAAAAGTTTATCATTATTCTTTGAAATCCTTGAGACGAGGTATGATCAATTCTATAAGTATTATTTGGACTATTGAATCCTTATTGTTATTTGTCTTACAATGTTTTGACCGAACTAACCTTGGGTTTTCCTCAGTATTATTAAGTTATTTGTATTGTTTTTTTGTTTTTTTTATCTATCACCATTTTTTTTTGTAATCTAGTATTGGCTTTATTTAAGACCAAATGTTAATTCAATTAAAGCTTTGTAAGACAAATAACAATAAGGATCAGGACAATAGTCCAAATAATACTTAGTAAAAAAAAACATTTTTCTTTTAATCTCTAGATTCTGTTAGATCAGTGGTTTTCTAACCTATTTTGCCAGCACCCACTTCTCTGGTGGACAAAAATGACAGTGCAGTCTTCAAACTAACACCATAATGGCAGTACATTTAGAAGAATATACAGTGAAAGTATACAGGCACGAACGTCAATTAATTAAATTGTCCTATTTTTCCAACCTCTCTACCAACATCAACATCACATTATATTGTAATTGTTCTAAAGCCCCCTTCACAATTTTAATGCCCCCCCCCCGCATCGGACTACTTACTCGCCATTACTTCACCCTGAAAGTTCATATCACCCCCCCAAGAGGCAGTACCGCCCACTTTGAAAAAAAAACACTGTGTTAGACACACACAAGTTTCTTAGTTCAAGAAAAAAAAAAAAAGGATCTAATGGTTACTTAAAAAAAAATAACCCTTACCAATCCAAAACTTTTAGTTCACTCTAAGCACCTTCTTCTAAGATGAATGAATAGAATCTTCAAGGAAATGGTAAATATTTCAGTCTTAATTTAAAGCCAGAATTTCCTGTTAGGCAAAAAATTTCTATTTCTTTTATTAAAGAAATATGGGATCAGTTTTTTTTCCCCCTCTTTTCAACAGCCTGATTCTCATCAAGAAAGAGAAAAGAGCACTTAATGAATCAATACTGTTTAAAATAAAATCAAGTCAAAATTGTTCTATTATCAACAATTGTAGAAAATTCTGGCACAAGTGGCTGCTGTTGCCTGGAATAGATAACTTATAATTTAGAAATTACCTACTATAAAATAGCTGTGTGTGTTTGTGAAAAAGAGAGAGAGAAAAAGAAGTATCCATTCTATTAAATTGGATTTTAACACACACACACACACACACACAAAAAAAAAAAAAAAAACACTTAAAAGCATGAATTTGCATTTTTTTTTTTACTCCGAATATCTAAATTCTCATATCATTCTGAGTTAACGGCTTTAAATGTACAAGCTTCCCGTTGAATACATTAAATACTTTAAAAAATTTTTAGTAAATAAATCAAAAGGTCAACTGATAAGTTGAATCATTTTTTTTTCTAAAGAGAAGGAAGAACAGCAGAATTATATACAGGAGATTCAATTAATTCAAACTTATACATTTCTTTATTGGTTAGTTTTAGTATCTAATTAACAAAGGAATTTTACTGATACTCCGAGTGTTAAAACTCAAGTTGAAATATCCACTTTAATATAGTCACCAACTTTCTGTAAACTGGAAGTGATCATATATATATATATATACATATATGTATATATATGATAGAAAAATGGGAAGTTTATCCTAACGATATGAGATAGAAAATTATAACAAAAAACAAGAATATATATTAGTGCCAACGCGTTTCGGGTGTTTTTCTTTCTTCAGGGCACATTTATTATTATTATCATTATTTTTTTGTCTATTAGGTCAAGGACAAGTTATTTTTAATATACATGCACATTATATTTATTTATTTGCAAGTATGTGAGGGGGTAGTCCAGTGTCACCCACTACTATTACATAATTTATCAGACATGACAGGAAAGACTACCTGGTACAGATCCTATTTTGTATACCCACTTTCTCACAGTCTTTTTTGTTATAAATCAGAACCATTATGGTTAACAACACCCACTTTTGATAAATGCATTCTAGCACTGGTTTTATACAAATCTTTGAAGTCCAACAAGACTTTCTGTTTGTATAGGGCTTGTTTTAGAATGACATATTTGAACCATTCATTCTCAAAATCCTCACGTTCTTCAGCCCAGGGCTTTAGTTGCGAGTGACTTTTTCAAGTGGTGATTAAAAATAATATAACACTTTTCTTTTGTTGATTTTTTTTTTTTTTTCACAAACAATCTTTCAATTACTGAGTAAAAAATGTCTGTTATCATTTTTTTTTTAAATTAACCAAGTCAAGTCAAATTATTTAAACAATAATAAATTTAATAGAATAAGACAATATACTCTAGTTTTAATAATATTTTTTTAACAAGGCTGTTTAAAATTGTCTAACAAAAAAGTTGAACTTCTATGGAGAAAAAAAAGTAGTTTAAAAAGAAATGTATTATACCTTCTAAAACACTAACTAACTTTTGAATTATTGGTTTATTCTTAACATTAGAGTGAAATAACATTACATGGGTTTGGCTAGTAACTATTCTATTTGGCTTGTAAATGAAAATATTTAATTGTCAAAGTCAGCTAAATGTAAATTTGACCATAGAGCCCAGCAGTCTATTATAGTCTCCCAATTTTTGCAAGATCCATATCTTTGGCTATCAGATTGCTCTTATTAATATCTTTGGATTGTTTCTATGGATATTTTCTCCTTTAAGCTTCCCAGAAAAATGGGGTTTAAGAATCTTGATATTCTTTATTCATACCAGATACCTCAAACTAAAGCAAATATGGTTGAATAAAATGCTGGACATGTAAGCCTTTTTGAGCATGTCCAAAGACATGAGTGATTAATTAGGCTTTATTAAAAATTCATGTCCAGTCTGTGAATCTTATAGATCTTTTATTATTGGATCTATAACAAAAGCTACAGACTTAACACATCTCTATTTTGTGTTAATAATTTGTTGCCTATCAATCTCTCTGTATACAGGGTGGGCCAAAAGTAGTATACAGTTATTAAACTTTTTATATGTTTCTTTATATAAAACATTTTATATACTTTATGTTTTTGTTTTACTAGCTGTGAAAAATTTGCAATTTTGGTGGAGGATATTTTGAGTAGTTAAGGGGTTAAACAGTTTCTGCCTGAAATTATTTTAGCATTCTTGAAATTCAAACCCACTAATGGACCTTTTCTTTTTACTTTTCATAACTGTATATCTACTTTTGGCCCACACTGTACACACACACAGAGAAAGAACACAAACTTTTATACAACCATTGTAACCGCTTGCTCCTAACTTCATATACTTTCTTCGCCCACAGTTCCTCAGACTAGCCAGAGACTGGGTATTCTTTGTGATACACACTACATCTGAACAGACCTTTACAGTTCAAAATTTGAGGTCAGCCTTGATAATCTTTTAAATTAGTTTCATCTTCTGTTCCTTTTGTATTCCACTTATGGTTCTATTTATAAAATAACTTGTTCAAAACTACTTTCTATAAAATCAAAATGCACTCAGAAGATGAAAATTATGTTGTTTTGCTTTCTTTTCTTTTAAAAAAAGCTAAATGAAAAAAAAAATTATTTTCAACCATATATATAATAACTAGGGCTGTGACAATATGATTTTATTAAATATTATTCTTGTCACATATTTTACTATATTACAATTTTACGATATTTTTTTAATTCTTTACTTAGTAGGGTCAAGACAACATACTTTTATTAAAAAATATTCTTGTCACAGCCTTAATAACTACTGATCTGACAAGCATATTCTTTAATAAAAGAATATTGTCACAGCCCTAATAATAACTTTCATATTCTTAATAAGAAAGTGCTAGGTTTTAGGTAAAAACAAAACAGGAACTATGAGAAAATACAACATACCTAAGCTGATATATAAACACATTTTTTTTCATGTAAAAAAATAATATGACTAGGTTTACAAACCAGGTTGATGATTTTCTCTTAATTGATGAATGCCATTTCTATGCTTGCTTACCTGAAAGAAAAAAAAAAGAAATTTGATTTTAGGAAAACGACACGATGCAAAAATCAAAGATAACATCTTTTCAATCATATATAATTTATAAATGAAAGAGTCAGTTGTATGAGTGTACAATATTAATAAAGTTTTATAGAATGGTCTACTTAAATAATTTTTTTTTGAATCAGCAAAATTATAAACAGGTGATTTAAACTAGTTTAATAGATTTTTAACAGCATCATATATATTACTAGAAATATTGCCCAGTTTTGCCTGGCGCCGGGACTTGCCAATATTTTTTTTTAAAAACACTTTGTGCTTGAAAATTAATTATTTCTTTTTTAATTTTCAAAAATCCTTATCCATTATTTATTTACTTGTTTATTTTTAATTCAAAAACGGTTCTTTGTATCTTCTCAGTGTTTAAAAAAAAAAAATTTAACCAAGAACCACAACTTTTAAAATGCTGAAATGATTTATATGGTCAAGTTGCATTAGAAACACTGGTTTTCATCAATCCCCAAAGTTAAGTAATGTCGAGCCTGATCAGTAGTTAGATGGGTGACCATTTAAGATTACCAGTGTTCACAGTTAATTTTCATATTTTCTTCTGGAAATATAGCGCCTACTTGATCTAGCCATGCGCATGCATGTAAATTCAAAACCAGATGTAGAACCCATTCAAACGCGATGATTTTTTAAATAGTACATTAGATAAATAGAATTATTAATTGAATCTCTTTTTGTCCTTGGACAGGTTAACACATTCTTTTATGTACATTTCTGTATTTATTGATTTCCAAAAAGTTAATTTTCTTTCATTTTATTATTAGTCTTTCTACCTTTTATGTTGATTAATTTATAATTTAAATGTACTGATTAAAAAAATGGAATAAGATTTTGCTTCATTTGAGCTCAAGGAGTAGTTTGTTTGATTTTATTTTTAAATATTCAAAAACTTGGATATAAAAGCTTTACTTTAATCTTAAAAAGAGCTTGTTGGCAAACCTTAATAAAAACAAATACATTGAGCACCAATTGCGTTCAAAGCAATTAACTTTTAAACAAATTAATATTTAATCATTTTAAAACAAGGAAAATTGCTCAATCTAAGTGAACTCCAACCGCTTTAATTTTTTTTGCTAAGATTTATGAATAAAAGAAATTTTTTTAAAAAACTGCAACGATGATAGAATATTTATGGAAGAATAGAAAGAAAATGAAAAAGAAAAATACACGTATTTCAATCATAAAACAAAGATCTTTAAAGAAATCTGATTTGTACAAAGAGTAAGAAAATGAAGTTTCTCACTATCCCTATATAAAAATGGTTTTGTCCAGTGATACGCCATGGGTATTAGTGTGACATTTTGATATTTCTATCAGTTATGAAGCTCTGCTTTAACCCAAAATTTTTAGTTAAACTTTTCTGGTTTTTCTTGCATTACCCAAATTATTTATTTTTTCTCTTTATTTTGTTTTTCTTCATATGAATTATTCTTTCCCAGGACTTCTATCCATGCAACATCAATTTGTAATACTATTTTTATAGTAATTTCTAACTATATTTTAAAAACCTAAAGGAAAAATGATCCAGCAATATCACTGTTTAGATGGAGTTGTTTTGATTAACAGCATAACAACTTTTATGGTTGGAATAATTATGAATACCATACATAAAAATGGTGTGAAGAGATTCTTATTTGAAAATACAAACCCACATAACATCTCCATCTTAAAAGGAATCAAGATTTTCAACAACATTGAAAAGAAAGTAAAAACATTTAAACGTCCATTGACCTTTATGAAAATCATTCATCTTTATCATGACACAAATGACTCTTGAGATAAAACAAATTGCTTCCAAAGAGAATTATATTCATAAAAAACAAACAAAAATCTTTGTGACATTGAATCACAAACATAAGGTGTTATGCTATGGAAACCAATCAATATTTAATCTTCAAAATTAGTGACTTTGATAATAAAACTAGCAGAATTGCCTGACCTTGCTGAAAGAGGGTTCCATTTAACCCTTTAGTAACCTTTTTCCTACTAAAAACCAAATCAAATTTGTTGCACACGTCTGAATACTTCATATATCAAATTTGGAAGTCACTAAACTCAAAATTGGCAAAGTAATTTGAGGGTTTTGAAAGCAGATGATCCACAAAAAACACAAAGAACAAAAACTTTCTTGATTAAAAATGTATATACAAAACTTTTATTTTGGACTGGATATAGGTTTAGTCTTTTTGTGTGGCTGCATCACCAAGTGACAAAGTTTATCTTCTTTTTTTTTTTTCACCTTGACACCCAAGCCATGGAGAATCTCCCTTCGCCTTTGGACCTAGAGTTTCAGAAGCCTCAACCTAGTAGTCCAACAAAAATCAGACCCAACTGGCCAAGCGGACCCCTCAGGAGGTTGATTTTTACAGGCCATTTGTTAGTTTTTGGCCAAACCTCCTTGGATTGTCCAATAGTCAGTGTGTTTCTCTTAGTTTTTTTGTTTTTTTTGTGTGTAACAAAAAAAGGTGGGGAGGGCATTTATTTATTCCTCACTCTTCTTTATTATTATTATCATTATTTGACATGGTCAATCCTCTTAGATTGACCAGCTCTGCTTTCACAGTCAGCTCCTTTTTTTACAGGGTTGTTTTCTTTCTTTCTTTCTTTCTCCACAGTTTTCATATCTTGGTAGTATTTATTTATTTATTTATTTTCTTGTCTCTATGCTGGCCTTTTTATTTGAGTTAAAAATCTTCACCTACCCTGCCCAACTGAAAACAATAAAACATTTTTCTTTTGGTAAATGTTTTATTCACAGACAATCTTTCAAATTAGTGAAAAATGTCAGTTCAAACTTTAATATATTTTTTTTTAATTAATCAAGCATCAAACAAAGTAAAATTATCTAAACAATAAAAGGTTTGGAATAGAAATAGGACAATATACAATAGTTTTTTTCATGGATGTTTAAAAAATGTCTGCAGAAATTCAACAAATTCTTATGCAGCAGAAAATGTACTTCAAAATCAAATGGATTATACTTTCTTAAACAGTAACTAACTTTTGAATTATTGGTTTATTTATAACATGAGAGTGAAATAACATTTCATAAGTTTGGCTAGTAAATGAAAATATTAGTTGTCAAAGGTTACTTAAAGGTAAATTTACCTATAGAATCAGGCCTTATAATTGTTTTTTTTTTTTATAAAAATAGAATGATTAATTAATTAATCTAGGTAATGCCAGTAACTCTGTGAATAATTTCTTTTCAAGAAATTGAAAAGCATAAAATACAGTAAAGAATGCTTAAGTTTTTGTTTTAAATGAAAAAGAAAACAAACAGAAAGTTTTATGTTTAGATTCTAAAAAACCTGGAGAAAAAAAAATGATTGAAGCAAGATAGAAAGTCTAATGACAAAAAGAAGAGAGTGAGAAAAAGATCTTATTTGATATACAAAGCCCACACACATAAAGTTACAATTTTATTTAACAAGTTCTGAATTGACCAGATATTCTTCACACCTTAATTCTTTTGCTTTGTTTATTAATTCTTTTATTTCTTTATTTTTAGATTTTAACACAAAAGAATCCTACAACAACTGGTCATAATATATTCAGACAGAATAAAGCACTTGATAAATGAAGTTGAGAATTTTCACTTAAAATAATATAAAAATCATTTTTTGTTGTAGTCATTATCTAATTCATATTATATTAAACAGCTACAAGAAAATTCAAAGAGGAATTTTGAAAATTTATAAAACCATAATCATTGATACAAGATTCTAGTTTAATTTACCCCCATCAATAAATGTGCAACTGACAATGGTAATCCTTTTAACTGGAATGTTTATATTATTAATTTGTATCAAAAGTTTGTAAAATTTACTAAAAATTTAAATTTTACTTGCCAGATAAATTAGATTTAAAATCATATAAAAATTCATTTTTCAATTGTGTTTATGAACTTTTGGGACAACCGAATAATTTAATCTTTCAACAAATCAAAGTTAAAGTAGTTTTCATAAAACATTATCATGCATTGTATATAGGGAGAGATGAGTGAAGCTTACAAGATATGGAAGAATTGTTCATCTGTTTCTGCACCTTTAAACACTATAACTTAAAAGCTAAAAAAAAAGTTGTATTGCAAGCTTTTATGGGACTCATTCCAATGAGATGTGCTGTCAAAAGCTGTTTATTTATAAACAACAAAAATCAATTAACTAGCATATAGTGCTTAGTACATACATGCACAGAACAAGTACTGTCTCGATCAAAGAATTCTAAAATTGAACTCTTACATTACTTGAAATGGTTAACAAAATGAAGAGACAACTTAACTAAAAAAAACCTTCAAATAAGGATGATGTATGATTGGATAGAGTCAATCATACCAATAATGAACTATTGTTAGATTTACTCTGACTGAATCACAGACATCTTAAATTACCATTAACTAGTGTGCATAAGTATGTTAGGCTTATGTCATAAATTTCATCTAATGAATTTGAGTAATAGTTCTTGGCTGATTTGATAAACTTCCTATCTTTATCTCCATATGTTTTTATACCATCTTTATGTACAAATTTTTTTGATTGAAAAATTTTTTTTTTTAGTTTAATAAAAAAAATGTAGTTTAGGTTTCTCTAAAAATACCTTCTTAAAGAAAGCAGGGTTATCTGCTCAACACCTGATGTAATCCAGAAAAGAAATGCTAAAGTTGCAGCCTTTCAAAGAATATTCACACTGATTGCTCTGTCCTGATTTTATAGACTTGATAAATTATAAAATTCATAGATTGCTTTAAACAAAAAAATACTATTGATACATGCTTGTATTAGATTTAGTGATTGAATTCTATATATGATTCTTGAAATCATAAGTATAAAAATTGAAACTAAAATTTAAAAACTACAAAAAAGGGCTTAACAGTATTTAAAAATACATCTTTAGGGGAATAAAAAAAAAATTTGCTTTAATCATACAATAAGTGAGGTAACTGGGTCAACTGATTAATTTTCTTTTTATTATTTTAAAATTCATGCTCCCATTTGTTTTGCTTTTCATGAAAATAAAAAAATAATAATAATGGAAATGTGAAAGATTATATCAAGTATTTCATCTAACCAAAACTTCTAAATACTTCAAAACAAAAACAAAAATCCAATTACACAAAGAAAAAGCCAAGTATCAGTTGATTTCATTTTTTTTTACTTCTGATCTTATTGTGAGACATTTAAAAAAATCATTAGCACCAGCAGCAGCAGCTTTTTACTAAACATTTGATACTTTCTAGTTAGAAATTTGTTGAGACAGTCATTTGGGATTATGAATTTAGCAGGAAATGATTGAGTTTAGGCATTTGTAGTAAATATTATAACTATAATAATTATGAAGATTAAATTTTGTTAACATTTTTTATTCGGACTTCTGTCCTCATCTTGGTAATTTGATGTTTTTAAAATGTGTTTCAATAGACAACAACTATAGAAGACAGTGATTACTGGGGATCCGGTGACAAGACGCAGGATCCCTATCTGAGGTTAGAGTCATAACACCCAGAGACAGCCTGAGGGTAATTAGTCTGAAACGTAGTGTAAAAACATCAAATTACCAAGATGAGGACAGAAGTCCGAAAAAAAGTTAATTCTTATATTATGATGTCTCATCTTAAAATAAGATTAATAATTAAATTTTGTGCAAAATAGGTTTGCAGTTGGTCATTTACAGTTCTCAAATATCTAAGATAGCATTTGTTTCTACAAGAAAAGGAATAAGATGAGAAGAATGATAATAAAAAGAGAAAGATAGGCACGTGGAGGAGGTGAATGTTTTACACTAATTTCCAAACAGAATTTGTTTGATTAAAAAAGAGGGAAAAAAACATGCTAAAAAATTGATTTCCATTTGAAACAAACTTTTTTTGTTCTAACAACAATAAATAAAGGCTATTATAATTGATTTCACAATTGCCAACAAATCTATATAAAAATGTTCCCCATCCCTTAATTAGCTAATTAGAATAATTGTAATGCTGCTAATACACATGCTAAACCCAAAGGATATAATTCATCCAAAAATAAACTGTAATTGGCTTGATGCAATAGTATTAATACAGTTTCGTGAATTTAAAAAAAAGTGTACAAAATAAAAATAGAATAGGCTTCTTATCAATTATTAATAATTCTCTATTCTGTTCCCCATAACTCAATGCTATATTTTACACATTTTCTGAAAAGTAATATTTCATCAAGTTAGTGGCTTCTCAGCTAATTACGGTTGTTTTATGCAACACATATTCTTATGTTTAAAGCTGGATTATTTCATTTATCTTAAAAAAATAAATTAGAAAATACAAACAGGAAAAACATGTGATTTGTTTTAGTTTTTTTGTTTGTTTTTTTTTTATAATAGAAGCAATGGAAAACATTTTTAATAACAATAGTGTTAATTTATTTTTTCTTTTCAGATTGGGATAAAAGCAGAACTTTTGTTGGTAGTGTTTCTTAAATATTTAGTACATATTTAATAGATTTCAACCAGAAAATGGACACCTAATCAAAGAGAGATTTTTTTTGTTTTGTTTTTTTTTTTTTTTGTTTGCTTTTTTTTTTTTGGCTAAAAGTGATTAGAGGTAATAAATAAATCATAAATAGCAAATAAATGGCTTCACAAAAAAATTCTAATTCACTACTTGAAATAACAAAAATTTTTAATAGGTTTTTAACTTATTTTCCACCAGTCATCAAGACTGGACATGTAACTGATATGATTACTTCTAAGAACTTAAAGAAACCAATACTGGAAAATTCAAGAAAATCAAATTATAGGAGGCATAAATCTATAGTATTTAGATATTGTAATGTTACTATATATAATTATAGTATAACAATTACGTAGGATTTTCTTATATATATTTTATATTACAATTACTTTTTCATGTATGATAAATTTTTATGGATGATTCGTTCTCAGAATTTTAATGATTGGCTCCCATATCAGACTGAACTTTGATTCTAATCGGGAGATCGTGATAGCTGAACATAAGCATCAATTCCTGAAGGCATTTTCTATCAGGCAGATGTTATATTTTACAGAATAAGTACAATCAACTACTGCACAGTGAATAAAGAGTTCTGTTTGCAGTTACATAAAAGCTTACACGAATCACCAGATTGGCAAGTGACACCTAAAAGAACAAAGAGCACATTAGTTGAAAGACTGTGTATAACAGCAATAAAAATAAGAACAAAAATCCAGATACTAATTATCCAGCTTCACACACCTCAGAAATTCAGACAAATGAAAACATGATATAATGAGTTTCTTCTCTTTATATCATGTTTTCATTTGTCTGAATTTCTGAGGTGTCTGAAGCTGGATAATTTGTTATTATTAACTCAATGTTAACCTTCACCTAGATGAATAACTTAAATACTACTGAACATACTCAATTGCACAGACCTTTGACCATTAATCAATATAAACATTCGACCTTGATTTTGCATTTATACATTTGGAAATAAGTCCCTTACAAAGTAAAAAACCCAAGAGGCAAGGGTTTAAATCCAGGTTCTGTAGCATTAGGTAAGTCTGAATGCCTATCCACAGTCCTATGTGGATTTACAGAAAATACTAATGTAAATCTATATAAAAGTTAGGTGGAGCATTGTAAAAGCTTGGACAATGGAATCGTATTACGCGAGTTCAAATTCCAGTCAAAACCATTGCATTTACCTTTAGCTGCCTCAGGCAGATGGGGCTCATTAACCCGAGAGAGTATCTCATCTAGGTGAAGGGCAATATGGAATATCAAAAACCAAAAAAGTCCTCCAGGGAAGAGGAGGGAGCTAGCAACTCTTTCTCGTAAAAACAAGTATGATACAGAAACAGTATATACAAATTTGCTGCCCAATGCACCATTGAGTGTAACGGTTGATGAAATGAATATATAAAACTCAATTTTATAAATCAAACCCCTTATTTAATCCACTTATGAAATATTTTTTGTTCTGTAAGCTACAACTGAAGATGAAAATTAATCTAGGCTAAGTATTTTTATTACAATATAGTTAAGATTGAACCTATACCATCCAGATGATTGTCTCTTAGAACTTTGCCATTACCAAAAGCTACAAGCTTCTGCAGATAGAGAAAACAAAGGTCACATTAGCCAAAACATCATGTGCATAAAAATGAAAATAGAGTAAAAGTCTGAGTAATTTAAATTGTCAAGCCTCATTTCAGAAATTCAGACAAACTTAAATTATTTATGTCGGCTTCAAATTTAGTGAAATGTCATCCAAAATCACACTTGATAGAACCATAGAAGTTTTATCTTTCTTTGGTAATGATTTTGGGAAACATTAATACCAATATAGGTCAACATATTTATTCTTTCCAAATAAAAACATAAACTTGCAGCAATTTTTTCTCTCTCTACATTTTTTTTCTTTAGAAGATAGAACTAAAACAATAGAAACCATTTGATACTAATAATATACGATTGATGAAACAACAACGTGAAAATAGGATTTCAGGTAAATATTACAAAATTCATTGACCCAAAAGGATCTGCTTGTATTCAAAGATATTACTTGGTCATCTGACTTTAAAACCATGTCTGAACATAGGAACTGACAAAGGTTTTATGGGAATCAAAACCATTTATACCAGGGTAAATCAAAAAGTTCTAAGACAAATGACAAACTCAATCTGATTGAAGATAGAGCAACAAAAGTTTAAGGAATTTCTCAATGGAAACATCGCCTGCAGAAGAGTATGGGTTAAGTGGATCTTATGTAGAAAAAATAATTTTTGCAACTTCCAAGAATAAATCAAAAATCTTTTTCAAATTGCTTTACCCTGTGGATAAACATCTCTTTAAATATTAAAATCAAAATTTGGAATTAAAAAGTAGCTCTACTCACATTTGGTACTTCTACAAAAAATATTTCCAGCTATTAGCTCTACCTTCATTGAAGAACAAATTAATCAACCCTTTGCCAAAAGAAATTAAAACATATCGATATTCATAAAAGTTTAATATTAAAATAGGCATATTTTTTTTTATAAATCAGATAATTTTATAGTGTGTGTGTGTTAATATAATTCTTTATTAGCTTATTTTCAGTTATTATAAAATGTAAGGCATAAATAAAGTATATATAAATCTTATCTCTTGGACTGTGTTGA
The DNA here is from genome assembly GCA_034780655.1 of Idiosepius hallami. Lineage (NCBI taxonomy): Eukaryota > Metazoa > Mollusca > Cephalopoda > Idiosepiidae > Idiosepius > Idiosepius hallami. Next base: position 14,898 of record JAUZSX010139873.1, read on the forward strand.
ATCATTTTATAACTTTATTTACTTGAAATATTTTATATCTATAGTTTATTAGATGTAAAAATATTATAAATATATATTTGTATTCAATATATATGTGTGTGTGTGTGTGTGTGTGTGTACTTTATGCTCATAAGTACACAATTAGTAATTAATATACAAAATAGAAAAGTTGAATTCCTAGCAAAGTTTGTCAACGACATTGATATTGCTTTTTAAAAAAGTCTTTAATAATTCAAAGGAAAGGAAAATAATTGTGAAAATAATAAGTGAAGGCAATTAATGAAATACTAATAAGAATATATATTCAGTTCATAAATAATGAGAAAAAAAAATTTTGATTGTAATTTTCTTTTTTTTTTGCTACCCTAGAGCCATGATTGAGTAATGTCAGTTATTTTAAAATATCTTTGTTAAGAATGACTGTAAAATATTTGTTCTGATAATTAAAGAGATGTTCAACACGTTAGGTGGGTTTTGTTGTTGTTGTTGTTGTTGTTCAAATGATTTAACAAATGCTTTTGTTGGAATTGTTTATAAAGAATTAAAACAATTTTTATGTGTAGGCCATATATGGCAAAGAACATAAGGGCAAGGAAGGAAGTTTTTTTAGCAATTAAATGAAAACATCACAAGACAAGCACAAATGAAAAGGAAAAAAAAAAGAATCAAAAGAAAAGCTCTTAAATCTAAAAACTCTTGTTTGGCTTTTTTTTTTTTTACAAACCCATCCACAGAATTTTTAGAAAGTATAAATGAAAGACAAATTTCTATCTCTCCTAATCTCCCAAAATCTTCTATAGAAATACCCTAGACCAATAATAATTTCATAATAATAATAAAAATACTTTAATAATAAAAATACATAAAATTAAGTATATGTTTTAATATCTCTTTTTAAATACAGAGAATAAAAGAATAAATTCAAAAAAGGAAAACTGAATAATAAAGAGAGGAAGTAAACTAACTAGGTGATAGAGTTCAGGGAAGGAAGATATATTAAAGAGATGAGGAAAAAAGGAAAAAAAGAAAGAAAAATAGGACAAAAAAAAATAGAAGAGAACAAAAAAAAAATCAAACAGAAAAGTAAATGAGAAAAAAAGAAATAGAAAGAAAACGAGGAAAAAGAAAAAAGAAAACAGGAAAAACAAAGTAAATGAGAAAAAAGAAAACGAGAAAAAAAAAAGAGAGAGAGAAAAAAAGGGGGAAATAACAAAAAAAAAAAAAAAAAAAACAAAAAAAAAAAAAAAAAAAAAACAGAAAAAGAAAAAGAAATTTTTAATTTCCCAAGAAAAAGTAGAATTGAACCTCAACTTTTATGAAATCAAATCAATGAGAAATTTTTAATGTTTTTAAACAAGTAAGAACATGATTTGTTCTGACTGTGTTTAGCAGACAAATTTTGCTGGGTGTGAGGCGGGTGGGGGTAAGATTACAAGAAAAGTCATTAACAGGAAAGAAATAAACAGCCAATTATTAGAAATGAAAATAACACAAATCTGTAATATACTTAGAAATGAAAATCCATCATTATTTTCAGTTAAAGCTAAGAATTAGTTTAAAACAATTCATTTTTCTATATGAATGCAACAATTGGGATGTTTTTGAATTAAGAACAATATTGCCGAAAATAATTTTTCCTCTAAAAAAAATGTACTTTGATTAAAATTACATTAGATAAAACTGGTTTCTTTCACACAAGTTTTTCATTAAAAATAGGGAAAACAGGATTTTTCATTGGAAATTATGAAACTAGGAGGAGCCATAAAATAATAAATTTACTTTAACAGAAATATTGATATAGAAGCATCTTCAGGCTGTTACATAGCATTTAGTTTTGGATAAAGAATCCGTAATTGGCTATAGTATGTGAAGATTGATATAGCAAAGAGGTTTATTTTTAATTTTTGCAGTTACAATATGTAATAAAAGAAAAAAAAAATTAGTTAATGAGGAAGAAATAGATTTTAAATAAAAATTAATGAAATAAGGGAAATACAAGAAAAAAAAAAGGATTAATAAAATATATTTAGCTAAACAATTTAATAAAGAAAAAGAATTATTGGTTTATGCTATCCAAATAATAGCAGTAAAAGATGACATAAAGAGAAGAAATTAAAACCACAAGAAGGAACAAAATACAGAAATTAACAAAGAAAATGTTTGAGAAACATTGAAATCCAGTTTAAATGCTTATTGTCAATTAGTAGTAATTTGTCCCTCAAATTCGAGGAAGACCAATTTTCCTGGCATTATGCGTTCTTAAATGACTGATGAGGCCAATATTGATGAGAAAGGCCCTGCCACAGGTAGGCAGAAGTGAATAGGGGCCAAGCTATTGTTCTTGGTTTCTATTCTTTATTGGCTGTCTCTTTATGATATTTACTTGGTGAGCACCCCCAAGTTTGGCACAAGGCCATTTTTATGTGCTCTTACCCGGGCTTTATAT
>JAUZSX010139982.1:0-17341 GCA_034780655.1 Idiosepius hallami
ATATATATATATATATACATATATGTGTGTGTATATTGGACAGCGACGGTGGAGCATTGGTAAAAGCTCTGAAATCGCATTACGTGAGTTCAAATCCCAGTCAAAACCATTACATTCACCTTTAGCTGTCTCGGGCAAATGGGGCTCGTTAACTTGGGGGAGCAGCTCATCTAGGTCAAATGTAAAGAGCCCGGGTAAGAGCACGTAAAATAGCCTTGTGCCAAACTTGGGTTGATGCTCACCAAGTAAATATATATATATATATATATGAGATGTGTGTGTGTGCGTGTGTGTGTTTGTGTATGTGTGTGTTCATGTTTATATATATATTTTATTAATATTTCTAATTCAAATTTTCTTGTTTTCTAACAATATATATTGTATAATAATAATAATAATAATAATAATAATTATTATTATTATTATTATTATAATTATTATTAATATTATTATTTTATAATTAACAGATATATATACCAAATAACTAGAACAATACTATAAGTGAAAACAATTTGAATAATTTAGGCATAAAAACTGTTAATGTTCTTCTACAACTATTAAAACACAATCTCTTAAAAAAGAAACACAAATAAATCAGTTGTAGGTGTATACACCATAGAATGTAAGAATAGCTCTAAGAATTATGTTTGTGACACCTGAAGGTCTCTAAAAAAGAGAATTTACGAATATTAAAAAGAAATAAAGAATTACGTTCTAAATAATGCTTTAACTAAACATATTTTAGATACTAATCAGAATTTTAACTTTAAATGCTCTTACATAATTTCTTATATATATAATAATAAAATAAAAAATGATTGTCGAAGAATGTGTCATTATTTTATTTATTTATTTATTTATTTATTATCGAACCATTAAACAGAGACCAGGCTTTTATAACTTATCTACTTTCATTTTGCATTCAATGATGCCCTTCACCTAGATGAGGTGTTCTCCCCAGTTAACTAGCCCCATCTGGCCGAGGCAGTTGAAGCAAATGTAATGGTTTTGACTGGGATTTGAACTTGTTTAATACGATCCCTGAGTCCAATGCTGACCTTTAATTCAATACAAATTTATCAGCGAAGAAATAGACGATCAATTTTCACGTCTGGAGCGCGCGTTTAATCCCTCTTCTGTCACCATATTGAAATCAATGATCCGATCGCCTATCTGCCCTGGCGCTAACTGCTTCAGAATCATAATCGTCCAAAAGGATCTGGTGAATGTTGATCGGTTCAATATTTCCTGCGCAGAGGAAATCTATGCCACAAATCTGATCCACGTCCTTGACGTTGATTTCTTTATATGAGTCTCACTGTACCGTAGTAGATGGACCCAAAATCTTTTACGTTGTGTGTAGCCACAGACAAACATTAAATTAAGAAAATCAAAGCAAGAATTTAAAAAGAAAAATGGGTAGTTTTTATTTTACTGGAAAGTGCACATAATATTGACAGCAACACAACACACAGCAGTTCTTCGTGCCTAAGGAGAGATAGAACGATTGTTGAATACTTGTGAAAGTTGATGCACCCTGGTATGCCATTTTTAGACAGTTTCTAGCGACCTTGTCATTGTCTGTCCGAGCTGTAAAAATCTCTCTCTCTTTGTTGATGTTCTGAGTTTGTTTATATAAGGCCCTTACGCCTTACGTGTCACAAAGTGCATCAGCTGATTTTAAATGCTGAATCAGCATTTAAGCTCTCAAGAACACGAATGACAACACAACAACCATGTCTCGACCGCTGATGTTGCGAACCTTGCCACACACACTGAGTTAACGAGCTCCAGCTGTCCGAGGCAGCTAAAGGGAAATGCAGTGGTTTTTACTACGAATTGAACTCGCGTAATTCAGAATAAATCATTAATCAATTTAAAAAAAAAGGTCCGATATATAGGTCTTGTTGATCTAGCGCAAAATACGTCACGACCGAGATTTGTGCCTTATATAGTCCTCTAAAAGTATGGTTCTGATAGTTAGTAATTTCTTAAGGCAGGGTCCTATGGTAAATAAAACATACCAGAAACAACCGAATATTCCACGGAATATTAATATTTCAATCATTTATTTATTTATTTTTATATATAATACTTACTTGGCGAGCCATTTTTATGTGCTCTTACCCTGGCTTTTTGCATTCGATGTTACCCTTCACCTAGATAAGAGCTCTCCCGAATTAACGAGCCCCATCTGCCCGAGGCAGCTAAAGTTAAATGCAATAATTTTGACTGGGATTTGAACTCGCGTACTACGATTCCAGAGCCCGAGCTTTTACCAATACTCCAATTTTTTTTATATATGTAAACTTTTAATACATGATTACAAAAATAATAAGTTAATAATGGATATGGAAACAAATTTCTCGCAATACAAGCCTCTTTTTATGGCCTATGGACCTCTATTAACTCGCTTCCTAACGCAAGATTGAATATTTTTAATTTTGTGTTTCTTTTGTTAGGACTAGGTGGAAATTAAAGAGTTATCGTGTTTATATTATTATTCCCTTTTTCAAATCGGTATAAAGAGAACAAGCAAACTAGAAATTGTGTGTTGGCAGAGAAGATTAAAGAAGTTAGCCTATTTCTTTATATGATTATTCCTTCGTGATAACGATATACAATACAATTTTCTCCTTACTTTGTAATTCATCGACACCCTATAATGTAAAATATGTTTTGATCCTTGGGTAACTTGAATTATAATGTTCATGAATAATGAATCGAAGAGAAATATCCCTTGGCTTTTAAGTTTTTCCAGGTGTTTTCCAACTTAAGGTTTGTTCATTGAATAAGCGTATGTAAAAATGTTGTCGCATCTACATTTTTAAATGTTGAAAATGAATCTTGTTTACAGGATATTATATATATTATATTTACTTGGTGAGCACCAACCCAAGTTTGGCACAAGGCCATTCGTATGTGCTCTAACCCAGGCTTTTTATATTCAGTGTTACCCTTCACCTAGATAAGGTGCTCTCCCGAGTTAATGAGCACCATCTGCCCGATGCAGCTAAAGTTGAATGTAATGGTTTTGACTGGGATTCGAACTCCCGTAATATGATTCCAGTGCCCGAGCTTTTACCAATGCTACACCATTGCTGCTCTATGAAAAAATTTTAAATGTTGAAAATGAATCTTGTTTACAGGATATTATTTGTCAAATGTTTTCTAAAATATAGGGGAATAAGAAAACTCACATTTCATTTTTAAAAAAATATTTGGAAAAGTAATAATTACATTAAAAGCTAAAAAATATGCATGAAAGAAAAATTCAGGATGCAAGGAAATTCGTTCAGGTAAAACGCCTAGGGAAATAACTCAAATCTTACATCTTACATACAAAGTGTGTCTGAAAACGTGTGCCATGTTAAATATTGTTTTATTGCCGATGGATTACATTCCCAGCATTTACTTTAAGATAAGCTGTGATAATGTAAATAAATAAAATATTTTATGGATAAAAATTGTATTGTCTAAATGTTTTAAAAAAAATTTACTGTTTATTAATTTATCTAGAATTCTGTATACCTTCATATACATAAACTTTTAGAACACACTGTATATCAAAATTGAAAACCGAAAAGTTTGGTCCATTTAAAAAAAAAAAAATTACAGTTGTATGTCATGTGTCTTGTAGTCTTCTTAAATAGGCGTTGTTTCTAAATACCTTCAAAAATTACCGAAAATTTAGTTTCTATAATGAAAAGCACGGCTACGATTAAGAGTAAAGCTGTAAAAAATGCGGATACTACTGGCTGAAACGATCAAAATTTTCAAGTTTGACCCTTTAGCAGTTATTTTTCGTTCCAAAAGCAAACCAAAAATCACAAATCCGGACACCTCTCATATGAAAAGTCAATGCTTTAGACCACTCCTTATAATACGCACAAAGTCACTATTATATAAGTAGTTTTATTTGATTTTATTTGGGATTTAACGGAATATCAACCACTTTTGAGGTCATTTAATGCCAGATTGGTATTTTGTTTATGTTTGCTTGATTCTCTTAAGTTTTTATTACGAAAGTTAGTTTAGTAGGTATTCATTTGTTGGTTATGTTTATTTCATTTGTTTTGTCAGGAGTAGTTTTTTTTAATATATAAATACTTTGCTGATATTTGTTATTTAGAGAAGTTTGAATAGTTTTGCTTTTTTCAAGTATTGTATAATTTGGTGAGATTTGGATTTTTTAAATCTTCGCTGAAGTTTGTTGCTTTAAAATATTTTTTACGGATGATTTTGTACATTTTGCATTCTATTAGAATATGTTTCAATGTTAGTTGCTGGTTGCATAGTGTACTTTAGGTGCTTCTGCAGCTTCCATCAAGTATGAGTGAGTTAGTTTTGTATGCCCGATTCGAATTCTATTTAGTACAATTTCTTCTTTTCTATTCTCTAATATTTTTTGATTTTCTCTTTTGATTTTTGGTTGATGTTTGTGTAATTTGTTCTTGATGAGTGTGTTCCTTTTTTTTTAAATTTCGGTCTTACCTTTTTTCTTCCTTTCTTCTTTTCCTTTTCTTTTTTCTATTTTTTCTTTCTTTCTTTCTTCCATTCATTTTTACTTTTCTTTTTCCTTTCATTCTGTTTCTTTCTTATTCTTTTCTTATTTTTCTCTTCCTTTTTTTTCCTTCCCTTTCTTTCGTTCTTTTCTTTTTCTTCTTTTTCTTTACTCTTTATTTCTTTCCTTTTTTTTTTCCTTTCATTTCCTTTTTCCTTTTTTTCTTTCCCATTTTTATTTCTTTCATCCACTTTTCCTCGTTCTTTGTTCTTCTCTTTCTTCTCTGCATTCTTGTTTTTCTTTCTTTCATTCTTTTCCAATGTCACTCTTTCATTTTTTTCTTCTTATACTTTATTCTTTCTTTCTTTTTATTTCTTCCTATTTTTTCTATAGCGGTCGACGTGACTCAGTGGATAGACAATCGGACTTCCGAACCGTACTACGCGAGTTCGAATCCAAGTTGTTCTGTCTACGTTGACATGTCAGCTAATACCCTTGGGAAAGGTATGAAGCTCTATCTTACTCCAGCTATGGGTTAAATAGTGCAAGACCTCAACGGCGGATGAGGCGGATGATGTCCGCAGTGACACAACGGCACTGAGGGCAGAGGAAAGGCTGCAACAGAGGGCGGCCACCAGTCGTCGTGGTTCTAGACTTGCCATTGGAATCATGTCCACCTCTGACAAGGTCCGTGTAGTGACTGCAGGTGCAATAGTCTCTCAACGTTAAAGGGCATCACGCACAGGTGCCCTCCCGAAAGGGTCCACAGAACCAAGATGGAGGACAGTCATACTCGACGACGAGTGGCTGCCGATGATGATGATTTTTTCTATCTTTTCTTTAGTTTCTATTTTTTCTTCCTTTCTTTTCACATTTTAGTTCACTTTTTTTCTTCCTATTTTATATTTTCTTTCTTTCTTTCTTTCTTTTTATTTTTTTCCTTTCTTTCTTTTTATTTTTTTCCTTTCTTTCTTTTTATTTTTTTCCTTTCTTTCTTTTTATTTTTTTTCCTTTCTTTCTTTTTATTTTTTTCCTTTCTTTCTTTTTATTTTTTTCCTTTCTTTCTTTTTATTTTGATTGGTTGTCTGTGTATCGATCCTATTGATCTTATTGATTCTTATTCCTTATTAGTTCATCACCGAGTAGCTTGCATCTCATTACATCGAGGCCCAGAGACACAAAAAGGAAGGGAAGATGGAAAGGGGTGCACAACTGCAAGTACACCATGTTCGTTGTGTTTCTGGATGAGGGTGGGGTAATAATGGCGGTAAACAGCACTCTAAAGGAGGAAATTAAAATAAAAACTCCTACGTACTAATTCCGATAAAACCTATCAATTATTCCATTTCTTTCATTTTGTCCTAAATCGTTCTTTTCTTTCGATCTTTCTCTCTTTCTGTATTTCACTCTTTTTCTTTTTTTCTTTCTTTCACTTTTTCTCTTTCTTTCTTTCTTTCTCTCCTCCTTTCTTTCTCTCCTCCTTTCTCTCTTTCTCTCTTTCCTTCTCTCTTTCTTTCACTTTTTCTCTCTTTCTTTTTCTTTCTCTTTCTCTTTCAATTTTTCTCTCTCTTTCTCTTCTTCTTTCTCTCTCTTTCTTTCTTTGTTTCTTTCTCTTTCTTTCTTTGTTTCTTTCTCTTTCTTTCTCTGTTTCTTTCTCTTTCTTTCTCTCCTTCTTTCTCTCTCTTTCTTTCTTTGTTTCTTTCTCTTTCTTTCTTTGTTTCTTTCTCTTTCTTTCTCTCTTTGTTTCTCTTTCTCTCTTTCTTTCTCTCTTTCTTTCTCTCTTTTTTTCTCTCTTTCTTTCTGCTTCTTTCTCTTTCTTTCTTTCTTTCTGTTTCTTTCTGTTTCTTTCTTCTCTTCTTTTTATATGCTTTTTTGTCAGCGCCTCTCTTTTTTCTCTCTGACTTTTTTCTTTATTTGTCTTTACGTCCGATTTCTCTCTCTCCCCCTCTCTCCATCTCCATCTCCCTCTCCCTCTCACTCACACACACACGCGCTCTCTGATTTCTTTTTCTATCTCCATGTTACCTTCTCTCTCTTTCCTTATCTTTCTCTCAGTCACTTTCCCATTTCTCTCTCTCTCTCTCTCTCTCTCTCGATATATATATATATACATATATATATATATGTATAGTTCTCACCCCTATCCCCTGTCTCTCCTTTTTCTCTCTCTTTTAACGTCGTCTCGCTCTTCCCCGTTAATTGCGTTAATCTTTGTGGGGACATAACAGCAAATGTTAATTAAATCGATTGATGTTTTGATTTTCTGTTGTTTTAACAAAGCAGATGTTCACATACGGTCTAGACTGAAACTTTCGTTAAAATAGTCGATGCTTGAATAGAACTGGGGACAAACACCACAAATCTGGCTCCCCTCTTTGAGTTTGCCAAACTGCTTAAATCTTTCAAAAGACTTTAACCGTGTCCCCCTGGTCGTAACATAAACTATACAAAAGTACGTATACAGTAAAGTTTTTTTTTTAAAAAGGTCAAAAACACCAAAATAAATGTTTGAATTAAATTGTCTAAATAAACCCCAAATTAAAAAAACATGCTTATTAACAAGCATCTAGAAAACAAAAATAAACATTGATAAAACATATAAAAAGGTTATATATATATATATATATATTGTGTATAACTGCTACCCTCGGGTTTCAGCACTGATGTGCTTCTTCGGGCAGTTTTGTTTGGAATACAAAAAAAAGTGCCTGCAGAAGCACATCAGTGCTGAAACCCAAGGGTAGCAGTTATACACAATACATATACGTGTAACCGCTCTATCTATAAATAAATTGATTTACAAATATTGAGCACTCTGCTTTGCAATACAGCAAATATGCTTGCCCTCCAAACACTCTAAAAGTATGTATGGAACCAAACAACATATATATATATATATATATATATATATATAAGACATATAGAAAATTTGAATGGCAAAATATCTAGTTTTAGCCCTTCATTTAAATAAGTACTCTAGTGCTAACTAATCTACACATGTCATTTAGTTTTAGTTAGACGGGCATCTACATTTGCGACTGCGGACTGTTTGTGAAGTTCAAATTCAAATAAGATTCGCCCTTGAGTCGTGTGTGTCCAGTGGTTGAGCCGGACGCAGTTTGCCCATGTGGCGATGCCGAGCAGACCATCGCTTACCTGCTCACGGACTGCCCACTTAGCGTGCCCTGCCCTAATGTAGACTTGAGGAATGTGACGATCGCCGCCCGCCGCTTCCTCTCTAGATCGAGCTGCATGATATGATGATGATTTGTGGTTAACCCGGATAACCCTGTAGAACGCTAGAATACAGACACAGGTTCAAGTCAGGCCTAAATCTGCAAATTGATTTTTTAAGGTGTTTTTGTGTGTTGTCAATTTTCTCTTGAAAAAAGGACAAATGATTAAACAACGAAACGTTATGAATTTAACAAATATGAAGATGAGAGCTATAGTCTGGTTGATAAATATACCAATAGCCAAGCCTCATCTAAAGGTTTTCAATAAACAGAAACAAACTAGTTTAAATTTTTAATACCTGTTTTAGTTTTATCCTAGTGCCAACCACTTATATATATTTAGTTTTCGTTATCTGTTAGACATTTTTAAATCTTATTTTGACTGCAGTCACCCCGATGGATAACACATCTTGACCGTTTAAATCTATTTCCAATCAAAAATTCTGAACACAAAGTGAACATCATGGTGTGACTTGGATTCGAGCATAAGCTGTACGACTCCAAATGCCAGAGCACTTAACCGATCACTTACAGCAGCTGCTGTTAGATTCTTTTGTCGCTAAAAAATTCATTTTAAATCCGAGTTGCCTTTTAGTTCAGAATTTTTCTATTGTAAATAAATATTTATTCAAAAAGAAGTAATAGACTAAAAGCTTGACGTATGTATGTAGGTCTAAAGGTAGGTAGATAGATTGATAGGTAGGTAGGTAGATTGGGATAGAGGAAGGTTGGAAGCTAATCAGGTTGATAACTTCGACATCGACTTTATGTTTTAAAAAAATTCTTTTAATTTACTTTTTTTACTTGCTGAGCCGTGATGTGTTACCTGGTTAGTAAGAAACAAACAATCACTAAAACAGGTAAATTTACAGTCCGTCATTTTGTTCGATCTTCCCGTGTTTCTTGAACTCCAGCGCTTTCTGTCGCACTCGGACTCTGTCGTATGCTGTCGTATTCTGACTCAATAATATGCGATATTGACTCCTAGCCATTTCGTTTGTTTTCATATTTAGATTAATACCAGGGCAGCGAGGGTGGACCATTGGTAAAAGCTCGAGGTGGGGAATCGTATTACGCGAGTTCAAATCCCAGTCAAAACCATTACATTCTCTTAAGCTGCTTCGGGCAGATAGAGATCGTTAACTCGGGAGAGCAACTCATCTAGATGAAGAGTAACACTGAATTAAAAAAAGCCAAGGTATATAGAGCACGTAAAAATGGCCTTGTGCGTAACTTGATTTGATGCTCTACGTAAGTAAATATATTTAGATTAAACCATTGGGAAAACCAGTGGTTGATAAAGTTAAATAAACTGAAGCTTTCACAAGAATTAATTTTCTCGGCATTAAATGACCTAAAAAGGTTAATATGCCGTAAAACTAAACAAACCGACGCTATCGCAACCTGAATCTATCAGTTTTTATCGTACTCTTACCCTAGCGCACACTGTCGATCCAGAATCTATCGCACACTGGCTCTATCGCACGATCTGAATCTTACGACCTCCCTCTCTTGTATACCAAAACTACTTCATAGTTATTGCAATTTCAATGAACTAGATCTCGTTAAGGGCCTATTTTGCTGGCGATGCAGCCGTCGTTTTTATCTTATTTCTTCTTCTTCTATTATGCGTATTAATCAGTAACGATCAAAATATTGCTTGAACTGTTTAAGAAAAAAAAATGTTTTTCTATCTGAATAGAAAATCGATTTATATTCGCGCAGAAAAAGAATGTTTAACAACAAAGCTTTAAGAATTCCATTTTCTCTTAGGGCGAGTCGTAAGAAAATTTCAAGTCAGAAAATTAAACTTTTTTTTTTTCAGTTTTTTTTTTTAAAGTATTTTTCTTTCTTCTTTTCTTCTCAACTCCTTTACTTTCATATTTTTCTCTCTTTTTTTTTGTTTCTATCTCCCTTCTTTTTAAATTTTTCATCTTTTTCTCCATTTTTCTATTCTGTTTTTTTTTTGTGTGTGTCCTATTTTCCTTTCTTCCTTTCTTTTTTTTTATTCAGGGTGTCCAAAATATTGGTGTGCACTATGGTATTATGACATTATTTTCAACTGCATAGTAACTTTTTGGACACCTTGTATTTTCTTTGTTCTGGCCTTTCTTGCTTATTTAACTCCATTTCTTTCGTCTATTCTTTTCTTTTCCATTTCTTGCATTTTTTTCCTCGGCTTCAAAAAGCATAGGAAAGTGTTAATGAGCCGGAGGAAAATGAAAGAAAAAATATCTTGTGAAATTGGGACAATAGATAGGCAGTCGAACTTTGGAATCGTTATACAACAGTTCGAATCCTATTCTACGTCCACATTTGAACAGTTGGCTTAGTCGTTCGATTTGCATTCATAACTGACTAATACTCTTGGGAAAGGTATGAATCCACAAATTCCCTTCGGCTATGGATAAAATAGGGCATATTGTGTAATAAAAAAATATGTATGCAGAAAAAAGTAATCATAAAATGATTATTCTCGGCATTTAATAACCTAGAAAGGATCATATGCCGTAAAACAAAATCAAAGAGACAAACAAACTTCTTTGTGACACAGAAACATAATAATCTAATTATTAATTTACTTGTCCGACATCTGTGCGGTCTCGCAAATAACAATAATCATCGCAAACAGTAATAAGGGAGAAAGAAATTACCTCTCTTTATGATGCACCTTCTTTCTATGGAAATTATTTTATGTTTGTTTTATATTATTTTGCGTTTTAAAAATGTTCAACTAGCCAGGAATTTCTTCGGCATAATATTTTGACAAAACTAGAGTTGTTTTACAAATTGTTTCCATATGAATTATGTTTCTGTACTCTCTCTCTCTCTCTCTCTCTCTCTCTCTCTCTCTCTCTCTCTCTCTCTCTCTCTCTCTCATATTAATATTTAAAAAAAGAAAGATTATTTTTGCAAACTGTTTCGTTATAAAAAAATATTTCAATGACTTCAGATTTTCCCTGCAAATACTCTGTCTTAAAAAAAATGTTTAAAACATGAAATTCTTAAAAATGTTTTAAATGTGCATTACTGATAAAGTAAGGTCTTAACGCCTTAAATCACAGTCGAATAATTGATTTGGTTTTAAATGATTTCAATATTCTTAATTACTTCCTGATTGATTGATTTAAGCGGCCTCAGCCGAGATAGAACTCACTACTTTTGAAATTATTTTGTAATTGATACCTTGTCATGGGCTGCAAGGGTGAGGCATTGGTAGAAGCTTGGACTCTAGAATCGTAGTACTCGAGTTCAATTCTCATTCATAACCATTACATTCACTTTTTACTGCGTTGGGCAAATGGGGCTCGTTAAATCTGGTTAGCAACTCATCTAGGTGAAGTGCAACACTGAATGCAAAAAAGCCCAGGTATATAGAGTACGTAAAAATGGCCTTGTGTCATACTTGAGTTTGTGTTCGACCAAGAAAATATATCTTGTCATTAAACTGAAACTGAATACACGATGGTACGCTAGGGTTATCGAAGGTGTTTTTATCGTGACACTATCACCAGCATGGTACAGTACCTGTTATTGCTAAGTGGTAACCCTTCTTGGTACTGACCAGGCTGTACGTTGCTAAACTTAGGTGATCTTGCGTGAACCGATGTCTCCATAGCGAATTGGCTGCACTTCTATAATACAATCCACTAAGAGAAATACAAAATTAAGTTGAGAAAAAAAGTTGAGCTAAATTTTCTCGGTGACCTTTTATCTGTTCAAATGACAGAAAGAAGAAATCAGAAGTTTTGGAGATCAGAGTGGGTACGTATAAATGGGAGCATGCTAAAAGTGAAATTGGATTAATCGAAGATGTTTGAATGGAAGGGACTACAAAAGAGAAGGGTTGCTTAAGGGCACTGTTTCTTCAAAGGCTTCAGAACGGATTTGTACATCTAACATATAAAATAAGACGAAAGGAAGGAAAATAGAAGAAATGGAATGAAGGGAATAAAAGGGGGCAAGGGCACGAAGGTTAAACAGGAAGTTGTTTGCCTGCGTCTGTAAGATTGATAAAGAAATTTATTGAGCAGAATTTTTTTTTTTCATGAAAATCAAACTTATGCACAGAATTCAGACGAGTTGAACAAAATATATTTTTGTGATTACTTATACTTAATAATATACATACTTGGTGAGCTGCACTAACCAAGTTTGGCACAAGGCTATTTTTAAGGTGAATGCAATGGTTTTGACAGAGATTTGTGCTCGCGAGCTCCAAAGCCCGAGTTTTTACCAATGCTCTACCTTCGCTTATACTTAATAAGACTTAAGATTATTTTAGATTCGGTTAAGATCTTAAACTTGTTGTGAAATACAACACACTTTGACATTTATCTCAGAAATAAACCCTAGAAGGTCCAATTTGGGCAGTGGATGGCCATTTGACTTCGGAATCGTAATTATCGAGTTCAAATCCCAGTCGTTCCGTTGACGTTCACATTTGGAGTAATACCCTTTGGAAAGGTGTGAATCACCAAATTTTCTCTAGCAATGGATTCAAAAGGACATATGTTATATAAAAACTACGTGTGAATACAAAGAACGTTTATGAAAAATGATGGTTATCGGAATTAAATGACCCAAAAAGGTTGATACGCTGTAAAACACAAACAACCCTCTAGTTTTTTTTTCTGGGGTTTTCTAAGCCCTATTTTAGTGTAGATTTACGTATTTTATTTATTCATTTTTTATTTGCTTCGAATCATGATTGTTATATAGACATAATCTTTGCTGATCCCCCCTTCCAGTTGGTTATTGGCATTGCCCAATCACCGATAATCAAATAGTTTTTTCGTTTTAAGTCTAATTCGAAAATTCCTGTCTTTTGTTGTTCGCCTTTTTTTCCCCGTCTTACATTTTCAACAACCATGCATTTTTTTTTCATAGCAAACATAGGCTGGGATACAGGTCAAGGTCTGATTAACCTTGGCCGGTCAACCTGGTTAGGCAGCCTGATGTTTAGAAAAGACCGAAACTGTCGATGATCCAGGGTTAACATCACAGAAGATGTGTCCAAGCCGCATCGTCTAGATATATATTTGAAAAAAAAAATGATTTCACAACCTTTGGTACGGTGCATTCAAGGAAGTCTTTTCCGAACTTTGAACCAATCTGTTTGATAAATCTATGAAAATATATGGTCAACATTCCATAAACATCATCAGGTACAATGCGGATCAATAGTTAGAATTTCTTTTATTTCTTTCAATCGTTTGGATTGAACCTATATCCTTGAGATGAATATCACTTAGAGATGGTAATAATTCACGTCTAATTCAGCAATGAAAGTTCTAAAACTTATCTATAAAGATGAGTAGAAAAGATTAAATATTGTTCATTGTTAAGCCTTAACTAAAAAAAAAAGATCTGAATAAGCCATAGATGTATACAACGCTTTGGATAAAATTGGATTTTTTTATGTTACGCAAAATGTTATTTAATATTTTGCTGTACTTAGGTTTTTTCTTCTCTTTTTGATTAACAATTAAAAACCTTTTCAGTCCACAAAAAACTCTCAAATTCTAAACTACTTTGTTATCAAGTAAAGCAAGACTGAGGCGCTCGAGACATTTTTTCTTTAAGTTATTTTTGGTTAATTTATTTTTTGTCAATATTATGAAACCGTACAGTTTGACAGGTCGCCATATTGAAAAATAAAAATAAAATTTTTAGCTGTCGCTAATTTTTATGGTTTAAAAGGTTTGTAGGATCAAAACAAATTCAAAATGAAAATGTTTTTCTTCAAACTCAAAAGTCTTTTTTTTTAGATTTTTTTGTGTTTGAATTTTTGTAATATTCGGTATATTTTTATTGCTTTATCTTAGTTATTTATATTTATCTACTTTCCTTATTTATTTTTTATCAATTTTTTAATAAAAAAAAGCCTATATTAGAGCACGTAAAAATTGCCTTTTGCCTAACTTGGGTTATATATATAGCTATATATATATATATATATATATATATATATATATATAGCTATATATATGAATGTAAATATGTAAAAGCTCGGGCTCTAAAATCGTATTACGCGACTTCAAATCCCAGTCAAAACCATTACACTCACCTTTTGCTGCCTCGGGTAGATGGGGCTCTTTAACTCGGGAGAGCCACTCATCTAGGTAAAGGATAACACCGAATGTAAAAAGCCCGGGTAAGAGCACGTAAAATGGCCTTGTGCCAAACTTGGGTTGGTGCTCTCCAAGTAAATATAATATCTTTTTATACGAACGATGTTTACATTCGAATTCAAACAAAATTTTACAAAAACAAAAATATTGATTTTTATTATTAACTTATATTTTATCTTATTTTGTATAATGTTCTTTTTTTTTTTTTTTTTTTTATAAGTATAGAGTTCGTCCTTAGCTATTATAAATCCAGGTCTATTTTAACATTATGTGGTTGTCTGAATTATGGATGAAATGAAGATAATCTACAAAGTGCACATCTATTTAAAAACAAAAAAAAAAGAAATTAAGATATTATTGATAAAGTACATAAATGAATTTCCTACAGCAAAAACAGTTAAACTGTATTATTTCCTCCAAACTTCTTAAGGCATTTGTTTCAGGAATCTCATTGCTGTAGACTTAACCCCTTCGAACCAAATAGACCTATATATTGGCCTAAGTAAATTTCGGCAAAAATAGACATACTGATATTTTAACCCAAATATGGCCCTTAAATAGAAAGGCTTTGGGTGACTAGTTGGTCATTTTTCTAAGTCAGTGTCCATAGGATAAGGCCGAAATATCGGCGTGTGTGTTTTTGTCTTAAGTTGCCAGGACTTTGATATTGGTTCTTTAGGATTTAAAGGGTTAAGATCTTTTAAATGATTTTTAAAAGAAATAATTTTTCAATTCAATTGTTTTTCATTTATGTAAAATTTTATTAAATTCAAGTATTTGTGTCCAGTGAAATGTTATACATTTGCAAGCTATCAGGTTTCTCTGGTTCTAAAATCATACTAAAATTTATAAAGTGTAACTAATATTTTAAAATTATAGAATATTCTTCCAAAATTCATTATATTTCTGTTTATAAGAAATTCAGTTCCAGGTGTACGAATTTGGTTGTAGCCTCATAAAATTTTGTAGACTTTGTTTATTATTTACAAAATCCAAATTAAAATAACTAAAAGTAGGAATCATTTATTAACAAATTAAGTTCAAAGTTTTTAAAATCTATTTATCAGTAAAGGGAATTGTGTAATCTTAGTTTGAATAAAATTGTCACATGATTTCTTATAAAAAAAAAAAAATAAATAAATAAATTGGGTCAGGCAAATTTAGTTTTTGTTCATCTAGATTTTAAGATAAGAAATATTTATAAAAAAACAAGATGTGCAAAAAAAAAATAATAATAATCCGCTTAAAAGCTGTGAATTGAAATGCCTTGAAATAAACGTTAGTGATTGAGTGGTTTACAAACTTGGGTCTAAATGTTTCTAAGTTTCAACTAAACCATTTAGGTACTTAACCCTTTAGACCCTTATAGGCCGATATATCTGCATCCTCTGTTGCAGCCTTCGACCGCCTCCGGTGCCGTTGTGTCACTGTTGACATCATCCGCCACATCCGCCGTTAATAGTCAACATGTTAACGTAGACGGAACAACTTGGATTCGAACTTGCGTAGCACGGTTCCGAAGTCCGATTGTCTATCCACTGAGCCACGTATATTTAATATAACTGGATTGAAAATATATTTATATTCTGTTGTGTAGCTACTAAAAACTTAAATCTTTAGGGTTGAATTTCTAGTAAAATAATTGTTAATTTAAACAATTGTGAATATTTAAATTTTCTTTCCGTTCATATTTGTTTTTCTTCTTATTTTTGTAGTCCTATGAAGATGAAGCTGGGGGAGATTTTATGGTGGGCTCCTTCCAGGACTTTGGATATGGCACTGTTGACCAAGAAAATGAAGCTGTTGGTTCTAGCTCAGATGAAAAACCACGCATCCTGTTAATGGGTCTACGAAGGTATTTTTTTTCTTTTTGACAGTAGTAAAAGTTCAAGGGTTACTCATTTTAATTTAAAATTATTTTTAGCATTAAGATCCAAATAGTGATTGTAGCTTTTTTTTTTTTTTTTCTTAAAGAAATTAGAAGAAATTCATTCAAAATGATTAGTTTATCCTTTAAACTGAAATATCTATAAATAATTATCTAAAGTATTTTTAACAATACTTTAAAATTGTAAAATGTACATTTCCTTATATCATATTTACTTGGTGAGCACCAACCCAAGTTTAGCACAAGGCTATTTTTACATGCTCTTTCCCAGGCTTTTTACATTCGGTGTTACCCTTCACCTAGATGAGCTGCTCTCCCAAGTTAACGAGCTCCATCTGCCCAAGCCTGCTTAAGTGAATGAAATGGTTTTGACTGGGATTTGAACTCGTGTAATACGATTCCAGATCCCGGGCTTTTACCAATGCTCCACAGTCGCTGTACAAGTATTAAAATAACTTTAAAAATGGGATTAGTGATAGACTCAATACTCAAACATAAATGGTTGTCAACAACATTACAAAAGTATCTTTTTTACTTCTAAAAAAACCTTATTGTATTTAGAAATTTGCATATTTGAATTTGAATGAATTAATAAATTTTTAAAAAATGAGAAAACTAAATTAAAATGAGGTTCTACTTAATTTTATTCAGTATAAATACAAAATTTTAGAAAATATTTATTTTTAACCAATTATTTTTTATCATCTTTTAATGCCAACATTAAAAAAATCAATTACTCAGTCTCATATTAATCCATTGAATTTTTTTTTCTTTATACATCAAAAGTAATTTTAAACCTTTACTAAAGTATTTTTAAGCCAAAAAAACAAGTGTTTGTCACTGGAACAGAATTAATAGAAAACAAATAGAATAATTTTTTTTTTGAAATTGTAAAATTCTTTGGTTAAAAAAATAAATAATAAAAAATTAAAATAGTAAACTAAATTTGCAGTCAAGTAAACTTCATTTTGTAGCAAAAAACAGTTAAACAAAAAATATAACAATATATGTTTTAAATTCTTGTAAAAAAGATTTGTTTCGTGTAATTTCTTAATATATTTTTTTTTTAGGAGTGGAAAATCTTCCATACAAAAAGTTGTATTTCACAAAGTGTCTCCCAATGAAACTTTATTTCTTGAGAGTACAAATAAAATAGTTAAAGATGGTAAGTAATTTCACTTTTTCAAATATACAAATCAATTTTGCTCAATAAATAAAAGTTTGTTTTATATTATTAAAGTCATAGTCATTTATGAAAAATGTAAAATCTTATTTTCATTAGGGCTGAGACAAGAATATTTTTTATGTAAGCATATTCTTTGCATACAGAATATTCTATTATAATTAGGGCTGAGACAAGAATATTTTTTTTATGTAAGCATATTCTTTGCATACAGAATATTCTTAGCATATTTATTTTAAAAAGAATATTCACTTAACAAAAAGCGTATTTTTTCAAAAAAGAATATTCTTTTTACAAAAGAATATGCTTTTAACTTTTTAAAAAATGCTCTTTGTTAAAAGCATATTCTGAAAAAAATAAAAAGAATATGCTTTTAACAGAAAACATATTCTTTAA